>SZWC01000213.1:173672-194357 GCA_023375785.1 Penium margaritaceum | reverse complement strand
GCAACCACTCGCAACCACTTGCAACCACTCGCAACCACTGGCAACCACTGGCAACCACTCGCAACCACTTGCAACCACTCGCAACCACTCGCAACCATTCGGAACAACTGCCAACCCCTAGCAACCACTCACAACCATTTCCAACCACCTGAAACCATTCACAACCACTTGCAACCACATGCAACCACTCCTAACCACTCGCAACCACTCGCAACCACTCGCCAAACCATGGAACAACTCGCAGCCAATTGCAACCACTTGCAATAACTCACAACCACTTGCAACCTCTTGCAGCAACTTGCAACAACTTGCAACCACTCGTCACCACTCGCAACTACCCAGAACCACTCGCAACCACTCACAACCACCCGCAACCATTCACAACCACTTGCAACCACTTGCAAGCACTCACAACCACTTGCAACCTCTCACAACCACTCCCAAACACATGCTATCACTGGAAACCACTTGCAACCACTTGCAACCACTTGCAACCACTTGAAACAACTCGCAACCACTTGCACCATCTCACAAAAACTTGCAAACACTCGTCACCACTCGCAACCACTTGCAACCACTCGCAACAACTCGCAACCATGCACAACCACTCGCAACCACTTGCAACCACTCTCAACCACTCGTAACCATTCGCAACCACTGGCAACCACTCGCAACCACTGCCAACCACTGGCAACCACTTGCAACCACTCCCAACCCGTTGCAACCACTGACAGCCACTGGCATCCACTCGCAACAACTTGCAAGAAATCACAACCAATTGCAAGCACTCGCAAGCACTCGCAAGCATTCACAACCACTTGCAACCATTCACAACCACTTGCAACCACTGAGAACCACTTGCAACCACTTGCAACCACTCGTAACCACTCGCAACTACTTTCAACCACTTACTACCACTCACAACCACTCACAACAATTTGCAAGCACTCGCAACCACTCGCAACCACTCACAACCACTCAAAACCACTAGAAATCACTTGAAACCTCTTGTAATCACTCACAACCACTTGCAACCACTCAAAACAACTTGCAACCTCTTGAAACCACTCGGCACCAATCGCAACCACTTGCAACCACTCGCAACTATTTGCAATCACTCGCAACCATGTATAACATCTCGCAATCACTTGCAACCACTTGCAACCACTCGCAACCACTCGCAACCACTTGCAACCAATCGCAACCTCCCGAAACCACTCGCAATCACTTGCAACCACTTGCAATCACTTGTAACCACTTGCAACCACTCGCAACCACTCGCAACCACTCGCAACCACTTGTAACCACTTGCAGCCACTTACAACAACTTGCAACCACTCGCAACACCTTGCAACCACTCGCAACTTCTCGCAACCACTCGCAACCACACGCAGCCACTTGCAAGCACTCGCAACAACTCATAACCACTCGCAACCACTCGCAACACTTCCCAATAACTCGCAACCATTCGCAACCACTCGCAACAACTCACAACCATTGCAACCCCTCGCAACCACTCGCAACCACTCACAGCCACTCGCAACCAATCACAACCAGTTGCAACCACTCGCAACCACTCACAGCCACTCCCAACCACTCGCAAAAACTTGCAGCCACTTGCAGCCACTCGAAACGATTCGCAACCATTCGCAACCACTCGCAACCACTCACAGCCACTCGCAACCAATCACAACCAGTTGCAACCACTCGCAACCACTCACAGCCACTCCCAACCACTCGCAAAAACTTGCAGCCACTTGCAGCCACTCAAAACGATTCGCAACCATTCGCAACCACACGCAACCACTAGCAACCACTCGCAACTACTCACAACCACTTGCAACCACTCACAAGCACTCGTAACCACTCGTAACCACTCGCAACCACTCGCAACCATTCGCAACCACACGCAACCACTAGCAACCACTCGCAACTACTCACAACCACTTGCAACCACTCACAAGCACTCGTAACCACTCGTAACCACTCGCAACCACTTACAACCACTCACAACCACTTACAACCACTCGCAACAAATCGCAACCACTCACAGAAAAATCGCAACAACTTGCAACCACTCGTATCAACTCGCAACCACTCACAAGCACTCACAACCACTCGCAACCTTTTGCAACGACTCACAACCACTCACAACCACTCACAAACACTCGCAACCACCCGCAACCACTCGCAACCACTCGCAACCATTCGCAACCACTCCCAACCACTTGGAACCAATTGCAACCACTCGAAACCACACGTAACCACTCGTAACCACTCGCAACCACTCGCAACTTCTCGCAACCACTCCCAACCAATCGCAAAAACTCCCAACAACTTGCAAACATACGCAACCACTCGCAACCACTCGCAACCACTCGCATCCACTCGCAACCACTCGCAACCACACGCAACCACTCACAATCACTCGCAACCTTTCACTACCACTTGCAACCACTCGCAACTACTCACAACAACTCCCAACCTCTTGCAACCACTGGTAGCCACTTGCAACCACTCGCAACCACTCACAACTACTTGCAACCACTCGCAACCACTCGCAACCACTCGCAACCACTGGCAACCACTCGCAACCACTCGCAACCACTCCCAACCACTCACAGCCACTCCCAACCACTCGCAGCCACTCGCAACCACCTGCATCCACACGCAACCACTCGCAAAAACGTGCAACCACTCGCAGCCACTTGCAACCACTTGCAACCACTTGCAATCACTTGCAACCACTCGCAACCATTGGCAACCACTCGCAACTACTCGCAACCACTCGCAACCACCCACAACCACTCGCAACCACTCGGAACCACTTGCAATCAGTTGTAAACACTCACAATCACTCGCAACCACTCGCAACCACTCACATCCACTTGCAGAAACTCGCAACAACTTGCAACCACTCGTAACCACTCGCAACCACTCACAACCATCCACAACCACTCGCAACCACTTGCACCCACTCACACCCACTTACAACCTCTTGCAACCACTTGCAACCACTGGAAACGACTCGCAACCATTGGCAACTAATTGCAACCACTCGTAACCACTTCCAAACACTCCCAACCACTCGCAACCACTCGCAACCACTCGCAATCACTTGCAACCACTTTTAGCTACTTGTAACCACTTGCAACCACTCGCAACCACTTGCAACCACTCGCAACCACTCGTAACCACTTGCAACCACTCAAAACCACTTGCAACGACTCGCAACCACTCGCAACCACTCGCAACTTCTTGCAACCACTCGCAACCACTCGAAACCGCTCGCAACCACTTGCAACCACTCACAACCACTCGCAACCACTCGCACCCACTCACAACCACTCGCAACCACTCGCAACCACTCGCAACTACTCACAACCACTTGCAACCACTCACAACCACTCACAACCACTCGCAACCAATCACAACAAGTTCCAATCACTTGCAACCACTTACAGCCATTCGCAACCACTTGCAAAAAATTGCAACCACTCGCAACCACTCGGAACGACTCGCAACCATTCACAACCACTCTCAACCACTGGCAACCACTCGCAACTACTCGCAGCCACTTGCAACCACTATCAACCACTCGCAACCACTCGCAACCACTCGAAACCACTTGCAACCACTCACAACCACTTACAACCTCTTGCAACCAATCGCAACCACTCGCAAAAACTCGCAACAACTTGCAACCACTCGTAACAACTCCCAACCACTCGCAACCACTCACAACCACTCGCAACCACTTGCAACTACTAGCAACCAGTCGCAACAACTCGCAACCATTCGCAACCACTCACAACCACTTGCAACCACTCGCAACAACTCCCAACCACTCGCAACCACTCACAACCACTCGCAACCACTTGCAACTACTAGCAACCAGTCGCAACAACTCGCAACCATTCGCAACCACTCACAACCACTTGAAACCACTTGCAACCAGTCCCAACCACACGTAACCACTCGTAAGCACTCGCAACCACTTGCAACTACTCGCAACCACTTGCAACCACTTGCAACAAGTTGCAAACATACGCAACCACTCGTTACCACTCGCAACCCCTCGCAACCACTCGAAACCACACGTAACCACTCACAATCACTTGCAACCACTCACAACCTCTTGCAACCACTCGTAACCACTCGCAACCACTTGCAACCACTAGTAACCACTCGCAATCATTCGCAACCACTAGCAACCACTCGCAACCACTCGCAACCACTCGCAACCACTTGCAACCACTCACATCCACTGGCAGCAACTCGCAAGCACTCCCAACCACTCGCAACCACTCGCAAAAACTTGCAACCACTTGCAGCCAATTGCAACCACTTGCAACCACTTGCAACCACTCGCAACCACTCGCAACCATTTGCAACCACTCGCAACCATTCGCAACCACTCGCAACCACCCACAACGACTCACAACCATTTGAAACCACTTGTAATCACTTGTAAATACTCACAACCACTCGCAACAACTCGCAACCACTCGCATTAACCTGCAGCAAATTGCAACTTGCAACCACTCGCAACCACTCGCAACCACTCACAACCACCCGCAACCACTCCCAACCACTCGCAACCACTCACAACCACTCGCAACCACTCCCAAGCACTCGTAACCACTCACAACCACACGCAACCACTCATATGCACTCACAACCACTCGCAACCACTTGCAACCACTCGCAACCACTACCAAGCACTCCCAACCACTTGCAACTACACGCAACCACTCAGAAACAACTCGCAACAACTCACAACAACTCGCAACCACTCGCAACCACTCGCAAACACTTGCAAGCACTCACAAGCACTTGCAACCACTCACAACCACTCGCAACCACTCGCAGCCATTCGCAACCACTTGCAACTACTCGTAACAACATGAAACCAACGGCAAAAACTCGCAACCAATTACAACCACTTGGACGACTCGCACCCACTCGCAACCACTCGCAACCACTCGCAATCTCTCACAACTCCTCTAACCCACTCACAATCACTCATAACCATTTGCAAGCACTCGCAACCACTCGCAACCACTCACAACCACTCACAACAACTTGCAGCCACTTGTAACCACGCGCAAGAACTCCTAATCACTTGGAACCACTCGCAACCACCGCCAACAACTCCCAGCCACTCGCAACCACTTGCAACCACTTGCAACCACTAGCAACCATTGGTAACCACTGACAACCAACTGCAACTACTCGCAACCACTCGTAACCACTTGCAGCCACTCACAACCACTTGCAACCACTCACAACCACTCACAACGACTCACAAATACTTGCAAGCACTCGCAACCACTTGCAACCACTCGCAACCACACGCAGCCACTCACAACCAATCCTAGCCACTCTCAATTACTTGTTACCACCCGCAACCATTTAAAACCACTTGCAACCATTGCACTCACTTGCAATCACTTGAAACCACTCACAACCACTCACAACCACTCACAACCAATTGGAAGCACTCACAACCACTTGCAACCACTGGCAACCACTCGCAACCAATCGCAACCACTCGGAACCACTCACAAGCAGTCGCAACCACTCACAACAACTAACAACCACTCACAACCTCTCGCAACCACTCGCAACCACTTGCAACCACTTTCAACCACTCGTAACAACTCGCAACAACCTGCAACCACTCGTAACCACTCACAACCACTCGCAACCACTCGCAACCACTCGCAACAACTCGCAACCACTCACAACCACTCGCAACCACTCACAACCACTCGCAACCACTCACAACCACTCACAACCACTCGCAACCACTCGCAACCATTCGCAACCACTCGCAACCACTTGCACCCACTTGCAACCACTCGCAGCCACACACAACCACTCGCAACCACTTGGAACCACTCGCAACCACTGGCAACCACTCACAGCCACTCGAAACCACTCGCAATCACTGGCATCCAGTCCTAACCAAACGCAACATCTCGCAACCACTCACACCCACTCGCAACCATTCACAACCACTCGTATCCAGTCACAACCACTTGCAAGCACTCACAGCCACTTGAAAGCACTTGCAAGCACTCGGAACCACTCGCAACCACTCACAACCACTCGCAACATTTCGCAACCCGTTACAACCATTCGCAAACACTTGCAACCACTTGCAACAACTCGCAACCACTCGCAACCACTCGCATCTACTTGCAACCACTTGCAACCACTCACAACCACTCACAACCACTTGCAATCACTCGCAACCACTCGCAACCATTTGCAACCACTCGTAACCACTCGCCGAAACATGCAACAACTCGCAGCCACTTCAACCACTCGCAACCACTCGCAACCATTCGTAACCACTCGCAACCACTTCCAACAACTCGCAACAACTTGCAACCAGTCGTCATCACTCGCAACCACCTGCGACCACTCGCAACCACTCGCAACCACCTGCAACCACTCACAACCACTTGCAACCACTCGCAACCATCGCAACCACTCGCAACCAGTTGCAACCACTTGCAACCACTCGCAACCACTCGCAACCCCTTGCAACCACTCACAACCACTCGTATCCAGTCGCAACCACTTGCAAGCCCTCACGGCAACTTGAAAGCACTTGCAAGCACTCGGAACCACTCACAACCACTCGCAACATTTCGCAACCCGTTACAACCATTCGCAAACACTTGCAACCACTTGCAACCACTCACATCCACTCGAAACCACTCGCAACCTGTTGCAACCATTCGCAGCCACTTGCAACCACTTGCAATCACTCGCACAATTTGCAACCACTCACAACAACGCATATCAACTCGCATCCACTCCAACCACTCACAACCACTTGCAACAACTCGCAAGCACTCGCAACCACTCAAAACCACTCGCAACCACTCGCAACCACTTGCAACCAATCGCAACCACTCACAACCACTCACAATCACTTGCAACCACTTAGAACCACTTGCAACTACTTGCAACCACTCACAACCACTTGCAACCACTCGCAGCCACTCTCAACCACTGGCAACCACTCGCAACAACTCGCAACCATTCGCAACCACTCGCAACCACTCGCAACCACTCTCAACCACTGGCAACCACTCGCAACTATTGGCAACCACTTGCAAGCACTCCCAACCACTCACAAGCACTCGCAACCTCTCGCAACCACTCGCAACCACTCACAACCAGTTGCAACCACTCGCAACCAATCGCAGCCACTCACAACCACTCACAAAAACTCGCAACCGCTCGCAACCACTCAAAACCACTTGCAACCACTCGCAGCTACTGGCAACCAATCACAACTACTCGCGACCACTCGCAACCACTGACAACCACTTGCAACCACTACCAACCACTTGCAACCACTAGCAACCACTCGCAACCACTCGCAACCACTTAGAACCATTCCCAACCACTCGCAACCACTCGCAACCACTTGCAACCACTCGCAACCACTCGTAACCGCTCACAACCACTCACAGCCACTCACAGCCACTTGCAACTACTCGCAACCACTCTCAACTACTCATAACCACTTGCAATCACTCGCAACCACTCGCAACTACTCGCAACCACGCAAACACCACTCACAACCTCTTACAACCACTTGCAACCACTTGCAACCACTTGAAGCCACTCTGAACCACTTGCAAGTACTCACAACCACTTGAAACCACTTGCAACCACTGGCAACCACTCGCAACCACTCGCACCCATTCACAACCACTCACAACCACTCGCAAGCACTCACAACCACTCGCAACCACTCGCAACCACACGGAACCAATCGCAACCACTCGCAACCAATCTCAACCAATCACAACCACTGGCAATCACTTGCGACCACTCGCAACCACTCGCAACCACTCGCAACCCCTCTCCACCACTGGAAACTACTCGGAACCACTCGCAAACACTTGCAACTGCTCACAACCATTTACAACCACTTGCAAACACTCGCAACCACTTGCAACCATTTGCTACCACTCGCAACCACTCGCAACCACTCGTAACTACTCACAACCACTCCCAACCACTCGCAACCACTCGAATCTGCTTACAACCATCTGCAGCCCATCACAACCACTCGCAACCACTTGCAACCACTCACAATCACTCGCAACCACTCGCAACCACTCGCAACCACTCACAACCAGCCGCAACCTCCGCAACCGCTCGCAACCACTCGTAACCACTGGCAACCAATGGTAACCAGTCGCAACCACTCGAACCACTTGCAACCACATGCAACCACTCGCAACCATACGCAACCACTCACAATCAGTCTCAACCAACCGCAAGCACTCGCAACCACACAAAACCACTCACATCCACTCGCAAACACTTGCAACCACTTGAAGCCACTCACAACCACTCGCAATCACTTGCAACCACGCAAAACCACTGGCAACCCCTCGCAACCACTCGCAACTACTCGCAACCACTTGCAACCACTTGCTGCCACTCGCAACAACTCACAACCACTTGCAACCACATATAACCGCTCGCAACCACTCGCAACCAATCGCAACCACTCATAACTACTCGCAACCTCTTGCAACCATTCGCATCCACTCCCAACCACTTGCAACCACTCGTACAATTTGCAAACACTCGCAATCACGCATAAAAGCTCGCAACCACAGCAACCACTCGCAACCACTTGCAACCACTCGCACCACTTTGCAACCACTCAAAAGCACTCGCAACTACTCCCAACCACTCGTAACCACTCGGAACCCCTTTCAACCAATCGCAACCACTTACAACCACTCGCAACCACTTGCAACCACTTACAACCACTTGCAACCACTTGCAAGAACTCGCAACCACTAGCAGCAACTCGTAACCACTCGCAACCACTCACAATCACTTGCAACCACTCGCAACAACTCGCAACCACTCGCAACCACTTGCAACCACTCGCATGCACTCGCAACAACTCACAACCACTCGCAACCACTCGCAACCACTTGCAACCACTCACAAGCAGTCTCAACCACTGGCAACTACTCGCAACCACTCGCAACCACTCGCAACCACTTGCAACCACTCGCAACCACTCACAAGCACTCGAAACCTCTCGCAACGACTCGCAACCACTCACAACTAGTTGCAACCACTCCCAACCACTCGCAGCCACTCACAACGAGTAAGAAAATCTTGCAACCACTCGGAACCACTCGAAACCACTCACAACCACTCGCAACTACTGGCAACCAATCGCAACTACTCATAACCACTCAGAACCACAGACAAAAACTTGCAACCACTCCCAGCCACTTGCAACCACTCGCAACCACTCGCAACCACTTGCAACCACTCGCAACCACTTGCTACCACTCCCAACCACTCCTAAACCACTCGGAAGCACTTGCAACCACTCGCAACCACTCACAACCACTCGCAACCACTCGGAACCACTTGCAAGCACTCGCAACCACTTAAACCCACTTGAAACCACTGGCAAACCTTCGCAACCACTCGCACCCATACACAACCACTCACAAGCACTTGCAACCACTCGCAACCACTCGAAACCAACTAGAACCGGTCCCAACAACTCGCAACCACTCGCAACCACTCACACCCCCTCTCCACCACTGGCAACCACTCACAACCACTCGCAACCACTTGGAACCACTCGCATCCACTCGCAACCACCCCCAACCACTTGCAACCACTTGCAACCACTCGCAAACACTCGCAACCACTCGCAACCATTCGCAACCATTCGTAACCACTCTCAACCACTCTCTACGACACAAAACCACTCCCAACCACTCACAACCACTTGCATTCACTCGCAACCACTCGCATCTATTTGTAACCACTTGCAGCTTGTCACAACCACTCGCAACCACTTACAACAACTCCCAACCACTTGCAGCCACTTGCAACCACTTGCAACCACTCGCAACCACTCGTGTCCACTCGCAAACACTCGCAACCACTCCCAACCACAAGCAACCACTTGCAACCACTCGCAACCACGCACAACCAGCCGCAACCTCTGCAACCGCTCGCAACCTCTCGTAACCACTCGCAACCACTGGCAACTACTCGCAACCGCTTGCAACCACTTGCAACGACTCGCAACCACTCGCAACCATACACAACCACTCACAACCACTCTCAACCACTCACAAGCACTCGCAACCACAAAAAACCACTCATAACCGCTCGCAAACACTTGCAACAACTTGCAACCACTTACAACTACTTGCTACCACTTGCAACCACTCACCACCACTGGCAACTACTTGCAACCACTCGCAACCACTTGCAACCACTTGCAACCACTCGCTGCCACTCACAACCACTCATAACCACTTACAACCACTCATAACTGCTCGTAACCACTCGCGACCACTCGCAACCACTGGCAACCACAAACAACCACTCACAACCACTTGCAACTACTCGCAACCACTCACAGCCATTCGCAACCACTCGCAACCACTTGCAACCACTTGCAACTACTCGCAACCACTCGCAACCAATCGCAGCCACTCGCAACCCCTCGCAACCACTTGCAACCACTCGCAACCACTCGCAAGAACTTGCAACCACTGGTAGCCACTCGCAACCAACTCACACCCACTCACGACCACTCCCAACCAATCGCAATCACTCCCAACCACTCACACCCACTCACAACCACTTGCAACCACTTGCAACCCCTCTCAACCACTCGTAACCACTCCAAACCACTCGCAACCACTCACAACCACTCGCAATCACTCGCAATCACTCACAACCACTCACAACCACTCACAACCACTTGCAACCACTCGCAACCACTCACACCCACTCGCAACCACTTGAAACCACTCGTAATCACTTGCAACCACTCGCAACCACTTGCAACCAATCACAACCACTCGCAACCACTTGCAACCACTGGCAACCACTCACAACAACTCGCAACCACTTGCGACAACTTGTAACCACTCGTAACCACTCACAACCACTCACAGCCACTCACAACCACTTGCAACCACTCTAAACTACTTGTTACCACTCGCAACCACTCGCATCCAAACGCAACCACTTGCAACCACTCGCAACGACTCGCAAGTACTTGCAGCCACTCGCAACCACTTGCAAGAACTCGCAACCACCTGAAAGCACTTGCAACCACTCGCAACCACTAGCAACCACTCGCAACCACTCGCAACCACTCACAACCACTCACAACCACTCGCAAG
The DNA here is from genome assembly GCA_023375785.1 of Penium margaritaceum. Lineage (NCBI taxonomy): Eukaryota > Viridiplantae > Streptophyta > Zygnematophyceae > Desmidiales > Peniaceae > Penium > Penium margaritaceum. Next base: position 183,132 of record SZWC01000213.1, on the reverse strand, counting down.
GACTCGCAACCAATTCCAACCACTCACAACCACTCGCATCCACTTGTAGCCACTAACAACCACTCACAGTCACTTGCAACCACTTGTAGCCCCTCACAACCACTCGCAACCACTTCTACCCACTCGCAACCACTCGCAACCACTCACGACCACTCACAGCCACTCGCAACCACTCACAACCACTTGCAACCAAATACAACAACCTGTAACCAGTTGCAACCACATGCAACCATTTGCCACCACTCGCAACCACTCACAACCACTCGCAACCACTCGCATCCAGTCCCAACCACTCGCAACCTCTGGGAACACTCACAACCACTTGCAACTTCTCGCAACCAATCGCAACCACTCACAACCACTCGCACCCACTCGCAACCACTCGCAACCACTCGCAACCTTTCGCAACCACTCGCAACAACTCACAACCACTCGCAACCACTCGCAACCACTGACATCAACTGGTAACCACTCGCAACTACTTGCAACCACTCGCAACAACTCGCAACCACTTGAAATCAGTTGCTACCACTTGCAACCACTCGAAACCAATCATAACCACTTGCAACAACTTGCAACCACTCACAAGCACTCGCAACCACTCGCAACCACTCGCAGCCACTAGTAACCACTTGCAACCACTCCTAACCAGTCGCAACTACTCGCAACCACTCGCAACCACTCACAACAACTCGCAACCACTCGCAACCACTCACAACCACTCGCAACCACTCGCAACCACTCACAACCACTTGCAACCACTCGTAGCCACTTGCAACTACTCACGACCACTCCCAACCATTTGCAACCACTTCTTATCACTCGCAATCATTCGCAACGACTCGCAACCACTCACAACCACTCGCAACCACTCGCAACCACATGTAAGCACACGCAGCCACACGCAACCACTCGCAACCATTCGCGACCACTCGCAACCACCCTCAACCAATCGCAACCACTCACAGCCAATCACAACCACTTACAACCACTTGCAACTACTCCCAACCACTCGGAACTACTCGCAACCACTCCCAACCACTCCCAACCACTCCCAACCACTCAAAACTACTTGCAACTACTTGCAACCACTCGCAACCACTCACAACCACTCGCAACCGTTTGCAACCACTCGCAACCACTCGAAACCACTCACAAATATTCACAACCACTTGCAACCAGTCATAACCACTCGCAACCACTTGCAACCACTCCCAACCACTCCATCCACTTGCAAACACTTGCAACCACGTGTAACTACTTGCAAACACTCGCAAACACTTGCAACCACTCGCAACCAATTGCAACCACTTGCAATCACTTGCAACCACTCACAACCACTTGCAACCACTCAGAACCGCCAACAACCACTTGCATGCACTCGCAACAACTCGCAACCACACCGAACCACTCGCAACTATTCGCAACCACTCGTAACCGCTCGCAACCACTAGCAACCACTCGCAACCATTCATAACCACTCGCAACCACTCACAACCACTCGCAACCACTGGAAACCACTCACAACTACTCTCAACCACTCGCAACCACTCGAAACAATTCGCAATTACTCCCAACCACCCGCAACCACACGCAACCACTCGCAACCACTCATAACGGCTCGCAACCACTCAAAACCACTCAACCACCCACAGCTTCGCACAGCCACTCGTAACCACTCGCAACCACTCACAACCACTCGCAACCACTTGCAACCACTTGCACCTATCGCAACCACTCCCAACCACCTGCAACCACTCGTAACCTCTCGCAACCTCTCACAACCACTTGCAACCACTTGCATCTACTCAAAACCTCTCGCAACCACTCCCAACCACTCCCAACTACTCGCAACCACTCCTAACCACTTGCAACCACTCACAACAACTCACAGCCACTCACAACCACTTGCAACCACTCGCAACCACTCTCAAATACTCATAACTGCGCGCAACAACTCCAACCACTCGCAATCACTCGCAACCACTCACAAACACTAGGAACCACTCACAGCCACTTGCAACCACTCCCAACCACTCACAACCACTCGCAACCACTTGCAAGCACTCACAACCACTTGAAACCACTCGCAACCACTCGCAATCACTCGCAATCACTTGCAACCACTCGCAATCACTCGCAACCACTCACAACCACTCACCACTACTCGCAACCACTCACAACCACTCATATCAATTGGCAACCACTTCCAACAGCTCGCAACCACTCGCAACCACTCGCTATCACTTGCAACCACTTGCAACCACTGGCAACCTCTCGCAACCACTCACAACCACTCAAAACCACTATCGACAATGCCCGACTACTCGCAACCCCTCACAACCACTTGCAACCACTCACAACCACTTGCAACCACTCGCAACCACTCGCAATCACTCGCAACCACTTGCAACCACACACAAGTCTCATAACCACTCGAAACCACTCGTAATCACTTGCAGCTACTTGCAACCACTCGCAACCTCTGGCAAGTACTTGCAACCACTCGCAAGCACTTGCAGCCACTCACAACCACGTTAAACCACTCGCAACCACTCTCAACCACTCTCAACCACTCTAAACTAATTGCAACCACTTGCAACCCCTCGCAGCCACTGAGAACCACTCAAAACCACTTGCAACCACTCGCAACCACTCGCAACCACTCCTAACCACTCGCAACCAGTGGCAACCACTCACAACCACTCGCAACCACTTGGGACCACTTGCAACCACTCGTTACCACTCACAACCACTCACATCCACTCACAACCACTTGTAACCACGTGCTACCACTCTCGACCCCACGTAACCAGTCGCAACTACTCGCAACCAATCGCAACCACTCGCAACCACTCGCAACCACTCGCAACGACTCAAAACCCACTTGCAACCACTTGCAACCACTTGCAACCACTCGCAACCACTTGAAGCCGTTTTCAACCACTTTCAAGCACTCGCAACCACTTAAAACCACTTGCAACCACTGGCAACCACTGGCAACCACTCGCAACCACTCACAACCACTCATGAGCACTCACAACCACTCGCAACCTCTTGCAACCACTCGCAACCACTCGCAACCACTTGCAGCCACTCGCAACCACTCACAACTATGGCATAACCCTAGCATATTTCTGGCACAACTAAGGCACAACTTTGGCACAACTCAGGCACAACTCTGGCACAACTCTAAGACGACATTGGCAGAACTCTGGTACACCTGTGGCACAAATTGAGCACATATACAGCACAACTCTGACACAAATTTGGCACAACCCTGGCAAGATTGTGGCCCAACTGTGGCACAACTCTCGCAAAACTCTGGCACAAACCTGGCACAACTCTGGCACAATCTGGCACAACTCTGGCACAATTGTGGCACAGCTATGGCACAACTCTCGCACAATTTTGGCACAGCTTTGGCACAAATCTGTTATGGAAAATCCAACATTTGGTATCAGCGCAGGTGGCATCTTTAGATCTACGCAACCATGGTGGCAACAATCAATAATGGAGATCATTTCAAATCGGCGCAGTTGATGGCGATGACTACCATACCTTCACTTTCATTATTGAGATGATATTCCTAAACAAAGGCCTATGGGATGTTGTGTGCAATCCTCCTACTGTCACACTACCTGCAGAAGCGTCACCTGGAGAACAAGTCAGCTGGAAGCGACACTGTGACCAGGCCTTCTCAATTCTGGCGCTGAATCTAACAGAGCAACTCAAGTTTATCATCAGAGAAAGCAATCCAACCAACTGTCCAAGGAAAGCCTGGAAGGCCGTGAATAGTTGCTATGAAAGGACGAGTGATGTTGAGTTGGGACGTCTACTGACAGGGTTCCATACTCAGCAAATAGAAGAAGGAACACGCTTGGAAGTAAGGGTGCACACCGGGTAAGGGTGCACACCGGGTAAGATTCCCGGATCCCAGATTGGATTCGGATTCACGAATCCGAATCCAGGTTTGGCTTTGATTCACGAATCCGAATCTGGATTCGCGAATCCGTAAGATTCACGAATCTTTTCCGAATCCTATGGGTGATGGCAGGTAAAAATCCTCTAATCTGCCACATAAATCCCTGTTTTCCATGTTGAAGCAATAGTGAAAGGATCTCCGAATCCCGAATCGAATCCTCATCAAGGATTTGGATCCCCGAATCCGAATCTTTTTCCGGGTTCACGAATCTTATTCACGAATCCTAGGATTTGGTGTGCAGCCTTAACACCGGGTAAGATTACCGAATCCCAGATTGGATTCGGATTCACGAATCCGAATCCAGGTCTGGCTTTGATTCACGAATCCGAATCTGGATTCGCGAATCCGTAAGACTCACGAATCTTTTCCGAATCCCATGGGTGATGGCAGGTAAAAACAATCTAATCTGCCACATAAATCCCTGTTTCCATGTTGAAACAACAGGGAAAAGGATCTCCGAATCCCGAATCAAATCCTCATGAAGGATTTGGATCCCCAAATCCGAATCTTTATCCGGGTTCACGAATCTTATTCACGAATCCTAGGATTTGGTGTGTAGCCTTACTTGGAAGACCATGTGTCCCACCTCAAACACCTGGCCAGCCGTATTTCATCAATGGGAGAAGTCATCTCTGAAAGAGTTCTGGTACTAACCCTTTTTTGTGGACTACCTGCCAGGTTCAAAGATACCATCAACCAACTTCAGACCTTCCAGAAACAGGGGAAGACTTTTGATGCTCAACTTGCTGAGCTCCGGACAACATTACAGCGAGCTATCGAGGTACAAAAAAGAGCTGCAGGTGGGGCACCTGGTTCCGCCGCTAAAGCAGCACCAGCACCAGCAGCAGCGCCACTTTGAAGTCAACCATATTCTCTGAATCTAGAGAAGGCTGTCAAAGAACGCATGATGGTTGAAGAACATATGTCAAAGACAACGGAGGTGAAACTGGTCTTGTGACCAAATACCAAGGATAAAGGACAAAATAGTTTGGAGCTTATGGAAACGGAAGTCAGTGATCTCGTACACATTTCAACTGCAGAGATCAACCAACCGCGCATTCGCCACGGGGCTTTGTTCCACCGACTGATCAAGTGTGCTGGACATGCAAGCAAAAGGGACATATTGCCGTGGCCTGCCTTAAACGACGTCCACACTTCACCCACCATAATGGAGCTCGTCGACCCCATCAAGCAATGCTGACCACCTACATGTCCACCGTGGCTGCTTTTCTTACAGGGTCCGCCAAAGCACTTGAGTCATCAGACGAAGAAGAAAAAATTCAGCTAAATCGTCTATCTGAAGCACCAATCATACCTGACAAATACATGTCAGCCTCACAGCCAGAGCATCCATTCTATGGTTCAGCAACAGAAGAGACAGCACATCACACCCTGATAGAAGAAGGATTTGTGACTGAAGAGTTGGCCATGTGCTCCACTGACAGTGCCCTTCTTCTGGCTGTCGGCATTATGGCATGGATAATGGACTCTGGCTGTACAAAGCATATGACATGCAAGAAGGACTGGTTTATCAACTTCAGGCGTTTTCAGACACCACGAGAAATTGGCCCTCGTGATGGAAGGACTATCCATGCCTATGGGCAAGGAACAGTCAAGGTTGGTATCAAATGTAATGGGAAGCCAGCCATAAGGACCTTTGAGGATGTACTGTACGTGCCAAACCTTGCAGCCAATCTTCTCTCAGTCACAAAGCTCAACAACAAAGGCTTCAAAGTTGTGTTTGACACTGATAAGAACTGCAAGGTGTACAACCAAACATCTCAACTGGCAACAGTGGCCACTCGCATGAGCAACTTGACCGTCCTTAACACGAGCGACCCCTCAAGACACCCAGAAACACAAGAGATGGAATTTGTGGCCTCTTCATCTGCATCGGCTACAACGACTCCATCAACCGCGACAGAACTTTGGCACAAGCGGCTGGCACATGTCAGCTATTCCACTCTAGCCAAAATGGTTACAGATTCAGTTCTTACGACATACCTGACAGCCTACAGCAAGACCAAGAAGCACCCATGTGTGAAGGTTGTATCACCGGCAAGCAACATAGAGCGTCTTTTCACTCACTTCCGTCACATGGGACTCGCGAGTGCCTAGAACTCGTGCACATGATCTCTGCTATATCAAGGAAGGATCTCTCTCTCCAACAAGCAGTACTTTCTTGTTATCTTGGATGACTACACGCACATGGTCTGGACCCGGATTTTTTGTTTCAAGTCTGACACTATTGAGGATATCAAAACCTGGGATGAACAAGTTCAAAACTAGACCAGCCTAACAGTCAAGAAGATACGGACTGACAACGGGACAGAGTTTGTCAACCGCAACCTCAAGGCCTTCTACGATGAAAGAGGTATTCAACACCAAACTACAGTGCCATATACTCCACAACAAAATAGCAAAGCAGAGAGGATGAATCACACCCTCCTTGAAAGAGTCCGGACTATGATTCATATAGCCGGCCTCTCATCCGCGTTCTGGGCTGAAGCTCTCCACGCCGCAGCATATATCACAAATCGTCTCCCCACAACTAAGATGTCTGCAGGTGCATCCACACCTTATGAAGCATGGACCGGGAACAAGCCTTATATGGGACACATTTGCATCTTCGGATGCACGGCACATGCCTGGGTCCGTCTGGAAGAGCGCTCCAAACAGGATCCACGATCCAAAATCTGTATCCTTCTTGGGTACGAGACATGTGACATCTACCGACTCTGGAATCCAGACTCCAAACGTGTGATTCGGAGCAGGCACCCGATCTTTGACGACAGCTTATTCAGCCGTGCACGTGATACAACACCACCAGCAGTCACGCCTACCGTCTACATTGAAACAACACCACCATCTCTGCAAAAGTTCTCTGTTCATCCCACACCTGATGACCACGCTGGTGTCCTCCCTCCAGTGGTTCCAGAAGAACATTGTCATGCTCCCGCTGCCTCACATAATGATGTCTCAAGCACTCTGTCACAATCAGGACTACGGCGGTCAGCCAGACTCACCAGACATCCGACATTCCTTCAGCTTGGTTTTCGGTCGAACAACCGAGCTCTCCGAAGACAACGACCCTGATCACACAGCACTACTCACACAAGTGGTGGATCCCATCAGCTTCAAAGATGCTATGTGTCGCCCATATGTAGACCAATGGCGTCAAGCAGCTCAAGAGGAGCTCTCTCAGCTTCAGAAACAGCACACATGGGATCTGGTCCCTCGACCATCCAACACACCCATTGTCACATGTAAGTGGGTGTTCAAGACCAAGCTAACAAGTGCAGGTACACCTGATTGACACAAGGAATGCCTCGTTGCGTGGGGCTTCGGCCAAGTTCTTGGAATAAACTACCAAGACACTTTTGCAATGGTGGCCAAGTACTCATCCATTAGGGTGATCCTCTCTCTGGCCGCTAACAACAAACGGCATCTCCATCAAATGGACGTCAAAATTGCCTTCATCAACGGTGATCTCAAATAGGTCATCTACATGACTCAACCATAAGGTTTTGTATCCCCAGATCACCCTGACCATGTCTGCAAGCTCAACAAATCTCTGTACGGGCTGAAGCAAGCTCCACAACAATGGAATCTGAAGATCCACGAGTTCTATCTGGTCCAAGGTCTCCAACGCCTGCAGTCTGACCACTCCGTGTACTTCCGCGGAGGATCCAACCTTCTTGGCGTTATTCTCTACGTGGACAACCTTATTCTGTTTGGACCATCCCTCACTGTTTTGGATACTCTCAAACAGCAGCTTTCTCGCCATTTTGAGATGACTGACATGGGGCCTATCAAATACTACATTGGGATTCAAATCACTCATGACATCCTACACGGCCATGTAACACTAACCCAGGCCACTTATGCTCAACGTGTGGCTGACAAGTTCGGGCTTGGAACATCCACTCCCCAAACCACCCCACTCTCCAATGATCATGGCCTTACTAAACCACTAACAGCAGCCACACCCTTGGCCTCCTTGGACAGTGCCCACGCCTTCCCACGCATGGTGGGCTCTCTGATGTACGCTTCTATGGCTACCAGACCTGACCTCTCCTTTACTGTTAGCCTCCTTAGTCAAGGGTGTCAGCGCCCCACTGCTGCTCACATCGTGGCCGCCAAGCGTAGCATTCGCTATCTCCGTGGATCTGCTGCTCTTGCTATCCGCTACTCCTCTAGAAATAATGTTCTCCAATGCTTCTGTGATGCTGATATCTCTGGTGATCACACCACCAGCCGCTTCACCTCTGGGTATGTCTTCCTCCTCAATGGTGGACCTGTCAGCTGGCGCAGCAAGAAACAGTCTGTGGTCGCTCTCTCCTCAATGGAAGCTGAATACATTGCTGAGAGCCAATGCACAAGAGAGGCGGTATGGCGTCGTATGCTTTTGAACGAGCTTGGATTTGATCAACTCGAGCCTACGCCCATCCACTGTGACAACGAAGGGGCTATTGCTCTTTTCGAGGACCCAGTTCTCCATGACCGCACCAAGCACATTTGTCGGTAGTACCACTACGTTTGCGACGTTGTTTCTAAGGGCGATGTCGTCATGCACTGCCTCCCCACTGTTGATCAAATAGCTGACATCTTCACCAAAGCCCTCTCTGCCAACCGTCACGCTCATCTCTGCGCTCGCTTGGGTCTTCTCTCCTCGTCGTGACCCTTCTCGGCGTTGTCCTTTTCCTTCTAGGTTCCTCCCCGCTGCCGCTCATTCCCGGCTCTCTCTTTCTGTCCCCCCCCGTATGAGGCGTTGGGACGGACGGAGATTGTCCTGTGTGGAACTATCGTTGCTTCCCGTTTCCGTGCCCCCCACATGAGGCATTGGCACGGACGCGGGTTGCGTGCGACCGTTTTCTCCACCTCCTTTTGCTTGTGCCTGCCACTTTCCTCTCTCTCTTTGCGCTTTGCTTTCCTCTCGCGCCTTGGTCCTCGCATAACACCAACGCCCTCTCCCCCTGGCCTGTTCGCTGCTCGAGCCACACCGCTCCAAACTGCAATTCCTCTCTAGCTATATTCTACTCGTTCTTTCTCCTCTTTCAGACCCCCATGGGTGGGCTGCCCCTGTTCAGCTCTCCCTGCGGGCTGGATGTGCGGGAGTGGTTGCAAGTGGTTGTGTATGGTTGCAAGTGGTTACGAGTGGTTGCGAGTGGTTTTTGTGTGGTTGCAAGTGGTTGCGAGAACTTGCGCGTGGTTGCGTGTGGTTGCGATTGGTTGCGACTGGTTGCGAGTTGTTGCGAGTTGTTGTCAGTGGTTGCGAGTGGTTGCGAGTGGTTGCGATTGGTTACGAGTAGGTATGAGTGGTTGTGAGAGGTTGCGAGTGGTTGCGAGTGGTTGCTAGTGGTTGCAAGTGATTGCGAGTGGTTGCGAGTGGTTGCGAGTGGTTGCGAGTGGGTGCGAGTGGTTGTGAGTGGTTGCGATTGGTTGCGAGAAGTTGCAAGTGGTTGTGAGTGTTCC
>SZWC01000213.1:120770-173614 GCA_023375785.1 Penium margaritaceum | reverse complement strand
TTGTGAGTGGTTGCGAGTGGTTGCGAGTGGTTACGAGTGGTTGCGAGTGGTTGTGACTGGTTGCATTTTGTTGCGATTTGTTGCGAGTGGTTGTGAGTGGTTGCGAGATGTTGCAAGTGATTGCGAGTGGTTGTGGGTGGTTGCGAGTAGTTGTGAGTGGTTACGAGTGGTTGCGAGTGGTTGCGAGTGGTTGGGAGTGGTTGCCAGTGGTTGCAAGTAGTTGTGAGTGGTTGCAAGTGGTTGCGAGTGGTTGGGAGTGGTTTTGAGTGGTTTTGAGTGCTTGCGAGTGGTTGTGAGTCCCTATGGGTGGTTGCAAGTTGTTGCAAGTGGTTGTGAGTGGTTGGGAGTGGTTGCGAGATCTTGTGAGTGGTTGCGAGCGGTTGCAAGTGGCTGTAAGTCGTTGTGAGTGGTTGCGAGTGTTTGCGAGTGGTTTCTAGTGGTTGCGAGTGGTTGCTAGTGGTTGTGAGTGGTTGTGAGTAGTTGCGAGTAGTTTTGAGTGGTTGCGAGTGGTTGCAAGTGGTTGCGAGTGGGTGGGAGCGGTTGCCAATGGTTGGAAGCGGGTGCGAGCGGTTGCGAGTGGTTGCGGGCGGATGCAAGCGGTTACAAGCTGTTGCGAGTAGTTGCGAGTGGTTGCGAGTGGCTGTGAGTGTTTGTGAGTGGTTGCGCTTGGGTTGCGAGTGGTTGCGAGTGGTTCCAAGTGGTTTTGAGTGGTTGTGAGTGGTTGCGAGTGGTTGCGAGTGGTTGCAAGTGCTTGCAAGTGGTTGTGAGTGGTTGCAGGTAGTTGCGAGTGGTTGTGAGTGGTTGCAAGTGGTTGCGAGTGGTTGCAGGTAGTTGCGAGTGGTTGTGAGTGGTTGCAAGTGGTAGCGAGTGGGTGCGAATGCTTGCAAGTGGTTGTGAGTGGTTGTGAGTGGTTGCGAGTGGTTGCGAGTGGTTGCAAGTGCTTGCAAGTCATTGTGAGTGGTTGCAAGAGGTTTCGAGTTTCTGTGAGTGGTTGTGGGTGGTTTCGAGTGATTGCGAGTAGTTACAAGTAGTTGCAAGTGGTTATGAGTGGTTTTGAGTGGTTGCGAGTGGTTGCGAGTGGTTGCGAGTGGTTAAGAGTGGTTGCGATTGGTTGCAAGAGGCTGTGAGTGGTTGCAAGTGGTTGCAAGTAGTGGCGAGTGGTTGCCCGTGTTTGTGGTTGCAAGTGGTCGCGGGTGGTTGCAGGTGGTTGTGAGTGGTTGCTAGTGGTTGTGAGTGGTTGCTAGTGATTGCGAGTGGTTGCGAGTGGTTGCGAGTGGTTGCGAGTTGTTGCGAGTGTTAGCGAGTGGTTGCAAACACTTCCAAGCGGTTTCAAGCGGTTGCGAGCGGTTGCGTGTGGTTGCGAGTGGTTGCGAGCGGTTGCCAAGGGTTAGGAGTGGTTGCCGGTGGTTGCGAGTGGTTGCAAGTGGTTGCGAGTGGTTGCGAGTTGTTGTGAGTGGTTGCGAGTGGTTGCGAGTGGTTGCGAGTGGTTGCAAGTGGCTGCGAGTGGTTGTGAGGGGTTGTGAGTGGTTGTGAGTGGTTGCGAGTGGTTGTGAGTGGTTGCAAGTGTTTGCGAGTGGTTGTGAGTATTTACGAGAGGTTATGAGTGGTTTTGAGTGGTTGCAAGTGGTTGCGAGTGGTTGTGATTGGTTGCGAGTGGTCGCGAGTGGTTGCGAGTGGTTGCGGGTGGCTGCGAGTGGTTGCAAGTGGTTTGGAGTTGTTGTGAGTGGTTGTGAGTGGTTGTGAGTGGTTGGAAGTGATTATGGGTTGTTGCGAGTGGTTTTGAGTTGTTGCAAGTGGTTGCGAGTAGTTGCAAGTTGTTTAAAGTGGCTATGAGTGGTTGCGAGTGGTTTTGCCAGGTTGTAAGTGGTTCTGAGTTATTGCAAGTGGTAGCAAGTGATTGCGAGTGGTTGCAATTGGTTACAAGTGGTATTTGAGTGGTTCTGGGTGGCTGCGAGTGGTTGTAAGAGGTTGCGACTGGTTGCAAGTGGTTGCAAGTGGTTGAGAGTGAGTACGAGTGGTTGCAAGTGGTTGCGAGTGGCTGCAATTGGTTGCAGGTGGTTGCTCATGGTTATGAGACACTTCAAGTGGTGTCGGGTGGTTGCGAGTGGCTGCGATTGGTTGCGAGTGGTTTTTGTGTGGTTGTGAGTGGTTGCGAGTAGTTGTGAGTGGTTGCGAGAAGTTGCGAGTGGTTGTGTATGGTTAAGTGTGGTTGCAAGTGACTTCCAGTGTTTTTTGTGTGGTTGCGAGTGGTTGTGAGTGGTTGGGTATGGTTGCGAGTGCTTGTGAGTGTTTACAAGTGGTTGCGAGTGGTTATGAGTAGTTGCGAGTGGTTGGGAGTGGTTGCAGGTGGTTATGAGTAGCTGCAAGTGGTTGTGAGAGGTTGTGAGTGGTTCCGAGTGGTTGCGATTGGTTGGGAGTGGTTGCGAGTGGTTGCAAGTGATAGCAAATAGGTTGCATGTGGTTGTGAGTGGTTGTGAGTGGTCGCGAGTTATTGCGAGTGCTTGCGAGTGGTAGCGAGTGGTTGCGGGTGGTTGCAAGTGGTGGCGAGTGGATGCGAGTGGTTGCAAGTGATTGCGAGTGGTTACTAGTGGTTGCATGTCGTTGTGAGTTGTTGCGAGTGGTTGTGAGTGGTTGCAAGTGATTGCAATTGGTTGTGAGTGGATGCGAGTAGTTGCAAGTGGTTGCGAGTGGTTGCAAGTGATTGCGAGTGGTTCCGAGTGGTTGCGAGTGGTTGCGAGTGCTTGCAAGTTGTTGCGAGGGGTTGAAAGTGGTTGCGAGTGGTTGGGATTTGTTGCTAGTGGTTCCGAGTGGTTGCGAGTGGGTGCGAGTGGTTGGGAGTGGTTGCTAGTGGTAACGAATGGTTACGAGTGCTTGCAAGTGGTTGTGAGTGGTTATGAGTGGTTGCCAGTGCTTGCGAGTGGCTGCAAGTGGTTGCATGTGTTCGGAATGGTTGTGAGTGGTTGTGAGTGGTTGCAATTGGTTGCGAGTGGTTGTTAGTGGTTGTGAGTGGTTACGAGTGGATCCGAGTGGTTGTGAGTGGCTGCGAGTGGTTGCTATTGGCTGCGAGTGGTTGCTAGTGGTTGCTAGTTGTTGGGAGTGATTGCGAGTGGTTTCAAGTGGTTGTGAGTGGTTGCGAGTGGTTACGAGTGGTTTCGAGCAGTTGCAAGCGGTTGCCAGCGGGCGGAGCGGTTGCGAGCGGTTGCAAGTGGTGGCGAGATGTTGTAAGCGATTCTGAGTAGGTGCGAGTGACTGCAAGTGGTTGTGAATGGTTGCGATTGGTTTCCAGTGGTTGCAAGTGGTTGTAAGTGGTTGCGAGTGGTTTTGAGTGGTTGCAAGTGGTTGCAAGTGGTTGTGAGTGGATGCGAGTGGTTGGGAGTGGTTGCGAGTGGTTGCGAGTGGCTGTGAGTGGTTGCACGTGGTTGTGAGTTGTTGCGATTGGTTGCGAGTGGTGAGGAGTGGTTCCGAGTGCTTGCGAGTGGTTGCGAGTGGTAACGAGAAGTTGCAATTTGTTGCGAGTGGGTGCGATTTCTTACAAGTGGTTGTGAGTGGTTGTGAGTTGTTTTGAGTGGTTGTGAGTAGTTGCAAGTAGTTGCAAGTGGTTGTAAGTTCTTGCCAGTGGTTGCGAGTGGCTACGAGTGGTTGTGAGTGGTTGCAAGGGATTGTGAGCGGTTGCAAGTAGTTGCGAGTGGATGCAAGTGGATACGAGAGGTTGCGAGTAGTTGTGAGTGGTTGCATGTTTACGAGCACTTGCAAGCGGTTTTGAGCGGTTGCGAGCGGTTGCGTGCGGTTGCAAGCGGTTGCAAGTGGCTGCGAGTTGTTGCAAGTGGTTGCAAGTGGTGGCCAGTGGTTGTGAGTGGTTGGGAGTGGTTGCGAGTGGTTGCGAGTGGTTTCTAGTGGTTGTGAGTGGTTGCTAGTGGTTGGGAGTGGTTGCCAGTGGTTGCGAGTGGTTGCAAGTGGTTGCTAGTAGTTGCCAGTGGTTGCAAGTTTACGAGCAGTTGCAAACGGTTGCGAGCGGTTACGAGCGGTTACGAGCGGTTGCGTACGGTTGCGAGTGGTTGAAAGCGTTTGCGAGGGGTTACGATTGGTATCCTGTGGTTGCGAGAAGTTGCAAGTGGTTGCGAATGGTTGCGAGTAGTTGTGAGTGGTTGCAAGTGTTTGCGATTGGTTGTGAGTGGTTGCGAGTGGTTGCAAGTGGTTGCGAGTAGTTGTGAGTGGTTGTGAGTGGTTGCGAGTGGTTGCGAGTGGTTGTGAGTTGTACGAGTGGTTGCGAGTGGTTGCTAGTGGTTGCGAGTGGTTGCGAGTGGTTGGAGCAGTTGAAAGTAGTTGCGAGTGGTTGCGAGTGGTTGCAAGTGGTTCCGAGTGGCTGCGAGTGGTTGCGAGTGACTGCAAGTGGTTTCAAGTGGTTGCGAGTGACAGCAAGTGCTTGCAAGGGGTTGCGAGTGGTTGCGAGTGGTTCTGAGTTTTTGCGAGTGGTTAAGAGTGGTTCTGAGTTGTTGTCAGTGGTTGCGAGTGGTTGGGAGTGGTCGCAAGTGGCTGCAAGTGGTTGCAAGTGGTTTGCGGTGGCTGCGAGTGGTTGCCTTTGGCTGGGAGTGGTTGCAAGTGGTTGCGATTGGTTGCGAGTGGTTGCGAGTGGTTGTGGGTGGTTGCGAGTGACTACGATTTGTTGTGAGTGGTTTTGACTGGTTGCAAGTTGTTTCGAGTGCTTGCGATTGGTTTCAAGTGATTGCGAGTGGTTGCAAGTGGTTCTGAGTGATCTTGAGTAGTTGCGAGTTGTTGAGAGTGGTTGCAAGTGGTTGCATGTCGTTGCAAGTGGTTGCGAGTGGTTGAGAGTGGTTGCGAGCTGTTACGAGTGGTTGCGAGTGGTTGCGAGTGGTTGCGAGTGGTTACAAGTGGTTGCAGGTGGTTGTGTGTGGTTGTGAGTGGTTGCGAGTGGTTGCGAGTGCTTGCGAGTGGTTGCAAGTGGTAGTGAGTGGTTGTGAGTGGTTGTAAGTGGTTGCAAGTGATTGCGATTGGTTGCGATTGGTTGCGAGTGGTTGGAAGTGGTTGCCAGTGGCTCAAAGTGGTTGAGAGTAGTTGGGAGTGGTTGCCTGTGGTTCCGAGTGGTTGCGAGTGGTTGTAAGTGGTTGCGAGTGGTTGTGATGGGTTGCTAGTGGTTGCGAGTGGTTGTGAATGGATGCAAGTCGTTGCGAGTGGTTGCGAGTGGCTGCAAGTGGCTGCGAGTTGTTGCAAATGGTTACGAGTGGTTGCGAGTGGTTGCAAGTGGCTACGTGTGGTTGCGAGTGCTTGCGAGTGGTTGTGAGTTGTTAATAGAAGTTGCAAGTGGTTGCGAGTACTTGTAAGTAATTGTCAGTCGTTGTGAGTGGTTGCAATTGGTTGTGAGTCGGTGCGATTTCTTGCAAGTGGTTGTGAGTGGTTGTGAGTTGTTGGGAGTGGTTGCGAGTGGTTGCAAGTAGTTGCAAGTGGTTGTGAGTGGTTGCAAGTGGTTGGGAGTGGCTGCAAGAAGTTGTAAGTGGTTGCGAGTGATTGCGAGTGGTTGCGAGTGGTTGCAAGTAGTTGCAAGTGGTTGTGAGTGGTTGCAAGTGGTTGGGAGTGGCTGCAAGAAGTTGTAAGTGGTTGCGAGTGATTGCGAGTGGTTGCGAGTAGTTGCGAGTGGATGCAAGTGGATGCAAGTGGTTGCAAGTAGTTGCGAGTGGTTGCAAGTTTTCAAGCAGTTGCAAGCGATTTCGAGCGGTCGCGAGCGGTTGTGTGTAGTTGCGAGCGGTTGCAAGGGGCCGCGAGTGATTGCAAGTGGTTGCAAGTGGTGGCCAGTTGTTGCGAGTGGTTGTGAGTGGTTGCAAGTGGTTGCGAGTGGTTGCTAGTGGTTGTGAGTGGTTGCTAGTGGTTGGGAGTGGTTGCGAGTGGTTGTGAGTGAATGGGTTGTGAGTAGTTGTGAGTGGTCGCAAGTTTACAAGCAGTTGCAAGCGGTTTCAAGCGGTTGCGAGCGGCTGCATGCGGTTGCGAGCGGTTGCAAGCGTTTTCCAGGGGTTACAACTGGTTGCCTGTGGTTGCGAGTGGTTGCAAGTGGTTGCTAATGGTTGCAAGTATTTGTGAGTGGTTGCGAGTGGTTGCGAGTGGTTGCGAGTGGTTGCGAGTGGTTGCGAGTGGTTGCAAGTGGTTGGGAGTGGTTGTAAGTGGTTGTGAGTGCTCGCGAGTGGTTGCGAGTGGTTGTGAGTGGTTGCGAGTGGTTGCCAGTGATTGCGTGTGGTAGCGAGTGGTTACGAGTGGTTGCAAGCAGTTGAAAGTAGTTACGAGTGGTTGCGAGTGGTTGCAAGTGGTTGCAATTGGCTACGAGTGGTTGCTAGTGACTGCAAGTGGTTTCACATTGTTGCGAGTGACTGCAACTGGTTGCGAGTGGTTGTGAGTGGTTGTGAGTGGGTTTGAGCATTTGCGAGTAGTTACGAGTGGTTCCGAGTGGTTTTGAGTGTTTGCGAGTGGTCGCATGTGGTTGCAAGTGGTTGCGGGTGGCTGGGAGTGGTTGCCTTTGGCTGCGAGTGGTTGCGAGTGGTTTGGATTGGTTGCGAATGGTTGCGAGTGGTTATGAGTGGTTGCAAGTGACTACGATTTGTTGTGAGTGGTTTTGAGTGGTTGCAAGTTGTTGCAAGTGCTTGCCACTGGTTTTAAGTGGTTGCAAGTGGCTGTGAGTGGTTGCGAGTGGTTTCGAGTCGTTGAGAGTGGTTGCGAGTCGTTGCGAGTGGTTGCGAGTGGTTGCGAGTGGTTGCGAGTGGTTGCCAATGGTTGCGAGTGGTTGCGAGTTGTTGCGAGTGGTTACAAGTTGTTGCATGTTGTTGTGAGTGGTTGCGAGTGGTTGCGAGTGGTTGCGAGTGATTGCGAGTGGTTGCAAGTGGTTGTGAGTGGTTGCGAGTGGTTGCAAGTGGTTGCAAGTGATTGCGAGTGGTTGCCAGTGGTTGCGAGTGGTTGCAAGTGGTTGCAAGTGATTGCGAGTGGTTGCCAGTGGTTGCGAGTGGTTGCAAATGGTTGCGAGTAGCTGAAAGTGGTTGCGAGTGGTTGGGAGTGGCTGCCAGTGGTTTTGAGTGGTTGCGAGTGGTTCTGAGTTGTTGGGAGTGGTTGCAAGTGGTTGGGAGTGGTTGTGACTGGTTGGAGGTGTGCAAGTGGTTGCGAGTGGTTGCGAGTGGTTGGGAGTGCTTGCAAGTGGTTGTGAGTAGTTATGAGTTGTTGCGAGTGGTTTCGAGTGGCTGCAAGTGGTTGCAAGTGGTTGGAGTGGTTGGGAGCGGTTGTGAGTTGTTGCATGTGGTTGCGAGTGGTTGTGAGTGGGTGTGAGTGATTGGGAGTGGTTGGGAGTGGTTGGGAGTGGCTGCGAGTGGTTGCTAATGGCTGCGAGTGGTTAATAGTCGTTGTGAGTGGGTGTGAGTGGATGCGAGTGGTTTCAAGTTGTTGCGAGTAGTTAAGAGTGGTTGCAAGCGGTTGCGAGCAGTTGCGAGCGTGTGCGAGCGGTTGCGAGCGGTTGCGAGCGGTTGCAAGCGGTTGGAAGTGGTTGCAAGTGGTTCCGAGTGGTTACGTGTGGCTGCAAGTGGTTTTGAGTCGTTGCGAGTTGTTGCCAGTGGTTGCGAGTGGTTGTGAGTGGTTGTGAGTGGTTGCGAGTGGTTGCAAGTGGTTGCAAGTGGTTGTGAGTGGTTGCGACTGGTTGCGAGTGGTTGCGAGTGGTTGCGCATGGCTGCGAGTGATTGCGAATGGTTGGGAGTGGTTGCGAGTGGTTGCAAGTGGTTGCAAATGGTTGCCATTGGTTTTGAGTGGTTGTGAGTGGTTGCGAGTGGTTGCGAGTGGTTGCGGGTGGTCGCGATTGGTAGTGAGTGGTTGCAAGTGGTTGCAAGTGGTTGCGAGTGGTTGCGAGTGGTTGCGAGTGGTTTTATGTGCTTCTGATTGGTTGCAAGTGGTTGTGAATGGTTCCGAGTGGATTCGATTTGTCTTGAGTGGTTGTGATTGGTCGCGAGTGGTCGCGAGTGGTTGTGAGTGGTCGCGAGTTCCTGCAAATGGTTGTGAGTGGTTGCGAGTCACTGGGAGTGGTTGTGAGTGGTTGCATGTGGTTGCAATAGGTTGTGAGTGGTTGCGATTGGTTGTGTGTGGTTGCAAGCGGTTGTGAGTGGTTGCAAGTGGTTGTGAGTGGTTACGTATGGTTTTGAGTGGTTGCAAGTGGTTGCCAGTGGTTGGGAGTGGTTGCCAGTTGTTGCAAGTGACTGCGAGTGGTCGCAATGGGTCGCGAGCGGTCGCGATGGGTCGCGAGTGGTCGCGAGTGGTCGCGATTGGTTGCGAGTGGCTGTGAGTGGTTGTGAGTTGTTGTTAGTGGTTGTGATTTTTTGCGAGTGGTTGCAAGCGGTTGCAAGTGGTTGTGAGTGGCTGTGAGTGGATTTGATTGGTCTTGAGTGGTTGTGACTGGTCGGGAGTGATCGTGAGTGGTCGCGAGTGGTTGTGAGTGGTCGCGAGTTGCTGCGAGTGGTTGTGAGTGGTTGCGAGTCACTGCGAGTGGCTGTGAGTGGTTGCGAGTGGTTGCAATAGGTTGCGAGTGGTTGCGATTGGTTGTGTGTGGTTGCAAGCGGGTGTGAGTGGTTGCGAGTGGTTGTGAGTGGTTACGTATGGTTTTCAGTGGTTGCAAGTGGTTGCCAGTGGTTGGGAGTGGTTGCCAGTTGTTGCAAGTGACTGCGAGTGGTCGCGATTGGTCGCGAGTGGTCGCGAGTGGTCGTGAGTGGTTGCGAGTGGCTGTGAGTGGTTGGAAGTTGTTGCTAGTGGTTGTGAGTTGTTGCAAGTGGTTGCAAGTGGTTGTGAGTGGTTGCGAGTGGTCTTATGTTGTTCCAAGCGGTTGTGGGTTGTTGCGAGTGGTTGTGATTGCTTCCGTATGGTTGTGAGTGGTTGCAAGTGGTTGCAAGTGGTTGCGAGCGGTTGTGAGTTGTTGCAAGTGACTTCAAGTGGTTGCGAGTGGTTGCGAGTGGTTGCGGGTGGTTGCGAGTCGTTGCGAGTAGTTGCAAGTGGTTGCTAGTGGCTGCGAGTGGCTGTGTGTAGTTGTGAGTGGTTGTAATTGGTTGCGAGTGGTTGCGAGTGGCTGTAAATGGTTGCGATTGGTTGCGTTGGTTGCGAGTGGTTACGAGAGGTTGCGAGTGGTTGCGAGTGGTTCCGAGTGGTTGCGAGTGGTTGCGAGTGGTTGTGAGTGGTTGTGATGGATTACGAGTTGTTGTGAGGGGTTGCAAGTGGTTACAAGTGGTTGCGTGTGATTGCGAGTGGTTCCGAGTGGATGCAATAGCTTGCAAGTTGTTGCAAGTGGTTGCAAGTGGTTGCGAGTGGTTGCAAGAGGTTGCGAGTTCTCGTGAGTGGTCGTGAGTGGTTGCGAGTGGTTGTGAGTGGTTGCAAGTGGTTGCGAGTGGTTGGGAGTGGTCGCGAGTGGTTGCGAATGGTTGCAAGTGGTTGCAAGTGCTTCCAAGTGGTTGTGAGTGGTTGCGAGTGGTTGCGAGTGGTTGCGAGTGGTTGCAAGTGATTACGAGTTGTTGCGAGTGGTTGCGAGTGGTTGCAAGTGGTTGCGAGTGGTTGGGATTGGTTTCTAGTGGTTGCCAGTGGCCGTAAGAGGTTGCGAGTGGTTGCGAGTGGTTGTAAGTGATTGCCAGTGGCTGCAAGTTGTTGCGAGTGGTGGCGAGTGGTTGCAAGTGGTTACTAGTGGTTGCGAGTGGTTGCGAGTGGTTGTGAGTGGTTGCGAGTGGTTACAAGTGGTTGCGAGTGGTTGTGATTTGTTGAGAGTGGTTGCGAGTGGTTGCAAGTGGTTGCGAGTGGCTACGAGTGGTTGCGAGTGACTACAAGTGGTTTTGAGTGGTTGCGAGTGACTGCAAGTGGTTGCAAGTGGTTGCGAGTGGTTGCGAGTGGTTGCAAGTGGTTGCAAGTGGTTGTGAGTGGTTGTGAGTGGTTGCGAGTGGTTGCAATTGGTTATGAGTGGTTGCGAGTGGTTGGGAGTGGTTGCGAGTGGTTGCTAGTGGTTGCGAGAAGTTGCAAGTGGTTGCGAATGGTTGCGAGTGGTTGCAAGTGGTTGCGAGTGGCTACGAGTGGTTGCGAGTGACTACAAGTGGTTTTGAGTGGTTGCGAGTGACTGCAAGTGGTTGCAACTGGTTGCGAGTGGTTGCGAGTGGATACGAATGGTTGTGAGTGTTTGCAAGTGGTTACGAGTGGTTGCGAGTAGTCGCGAGTGGTGGCAAGTGGTCGCGAGTGGTTTCGAGTGGTTGCGAGTGGCTGCGAGTGGTTGCCTATGGTTGCGAGTGGTTATGAGTAGTGGCGATTGGTTGTGGGTGGTTGCGAGGTGATGTGAGTGGTTGGGAGTGATAACGAGTTGTTGCGAGTGGTTTGGAGTGGTTGTGAATGGTTGCAAGTGGTTTCAACTGGTTGCGAGTGGTTGCGAGTGGTTTTGTGTGGTTGTAAGGGGTTGTGAGGGGTTGCAAGTGGTTCCGAGTGGTTGCAACTGGATTTCAAGTGGTTGTGAATGGTTGCAAGTGGTTGCAAGTAGTTGAGACTGGTTGCAAGTGGTTGCAAGTAGATGCAAGTGGTTGCAAGTGGTTGCGCGTGGTTGCGAGTGGTTGCGAGTGGTTGGGAGTGGTTGCCATTGGTTGTGAGTGGGTTTTGTGTAGTTGTGAGTGGTTGCGAGTGGTTGCAAGTGGTTGCGAGAAGTTACAAGTGGTTGTGTATGGTTGCGAGTGCTTGCGAATGGTTGCCAATGGATTTTGTGTAGTTCCGAGTGGTTGTAAGTAGTTGCGAGAAGTTGCAAGTGGTTGCGTATGGTGGCGAGTGGCTGTGAGTGGTTGCTAGTGGTTGCGAGTGGTTGCAAGTAGTTGCAAGTGGTTTTGAGTGGTTGCGAGTGGTTGCGAGTGGCTGCGAGTGGTTGTGAGTGGTTGCGAGTGATTGCGAGTGGTTGCGAGTAGTTGCGAGTGGATGCAAGTGGATGCCGTTGGTTGCAAGTAGTTGCAAGCAGTTGCAAGTTTACAAGGAGTTGCAAGTGGTTTTGAGCGGTTGCGAGCGGTTGCGTGCGGTTGCGAGCGGTTGCAAGTGGCTGCGAGTAGTTGCAAGTGGTTGCAAGTGGTGGCCAGTGGTTGCGAGTGGTTGGGAGTGGTTGCGAGTGGTTGCTAGTGGTTGTGAGTAGTTGCTAGTGGTTGTGAGTGGTTGCGAGTGGTTGCAAGTGGTTGCAAGCGGTTGCGAGTAGTTGCAAGTGGTTGCAAGTTTACGAGCAGTTGCAAGCGGTTTCGAGAGGTTGCGAGCGGTTGCGTGCGGTTGCAAGTGGCTGCAAGCGTTTGCCAGGGGTTACGACTGGTTGCCTGTGGTTGCGAGTGGTTGCAAGTGGTTGCGAATGGTTGCGTGTAGTTGTGAGTGGATGCGAGTGGTTGCGAGTGGTTGTGAGTGGTTGCAAGTGGTTATGAGTGGTTGTGAGTGGTTGTGAGTGGTCACGAATGGTTGCAAGTGGTTGTGAGTGGTTGCTAGTGGTTGCGAGTGGTTGCGAGTGGTTGTGAGTGGTTACGAGTAGTTACAAGCAGTTGAAAGTAGTTGCGAGTGGTTGCGAGTGGTTGCACATGGATGCGAGTGGCTGCAAGTGGTTGCCAGTGACTGCAATTGGTTTAAAGTCGTTGCGAGTAACTTCAAGTGGTTGCGAGTGGTTGCAAGTTGTTGCGAGTGGTTGCGAGTGGTTTTGGGTGTTTGCCATTGGTTACGAGTGGTTCCGAGTGGTTGTGAGTTGTTGGGAGTGGTTGGGAGTGGTCGCGAGTGGTCGCAAGTGTTGCAAGTGGTTGCGGGTGGCTGCGAGTGGTTGCCCTTGGCTGCGAGTGGTTGCAGTTTCTTGCACTTGGTTGCGAGTGGTTGTGAGTGGTTGTGAGTTTTTGCAATTGACTACAATTTGTTGTGAGTGGCTTTGAGTGGTTGCAAGTTGTTGCGAGTGCTTGCGATTGGTTTCAAGTGATTGCGAGTGGTTGCAAGTGGTTGCGAGTGGTTGCGAGTGGTTGCGAGTGGTTGCGAGTTGTTTCAAGTGGTTTCAAGTGGTTGCAGGTGGTTGTGAGTGGTTGCGAGTGGTTGCGAGTGGTTGCGAGTGATTCCGAGTGGTTGCAAGTGGCTGTGAGTAGTTGTGAGTGGTTACAAGTGGTTGCCAGTGATTGCGAGTGGTTGTGAGTGGTTGCGAGTGGCTGCAGTGATTGCGAGTGGCTGTGAGTGGTCTTGTGTTCTTCCAAGCGGTTGTGGGTGGTTGCGAGTGGTTGCGAGTGGTTGAAAATGGTTGTGAGAGGTTGCAAGTGGCTGCGAGTGGTTGCGAATGGTTGCGAGTTGTTGCAAGTGACTTCAAGTGCTTGCGAGTGGGTGCGAGTTGTTGCGGGTGGCTGCGAGTTGTTGCGAGTAGTTGCGAGTGCTTGCTAGTGGTTGCAAGTGGCTGTGAGTGATTGCAAGTGGTTGTAATTGGTTGCGAGTGGTTGCGAGTTGTTGCGAGTGGTTGCGATCGGTTGTGTTGGTTGCGAGTGGTTGCAAGAGGTTGCGAGTGGTTGCGAGTGTTTTCGAGTAATTACGAGTGGTTGCCAGTGGTTGTGAGTGGTTGAGAGTGATTACGAGTTGATGTGAGTTGTTGCAACTAATAAAAAGTGGATTCGTGTGGTTTTGAGTGGTTGCGTGTGGATGCAAGTGGTTGCGAGTTGTTGCAAGTGGTTGGAAGTGGTTGCGAGTGGTTGCAAGAGGTTGCCAGTGCTCGTTAGTGGTCGCGAGTGGTCGCGAGTGGTTGCGAGTGGTTGCAAGTGGTTGCGAGTGGTTGGGAGTGGTTGCGAGTGGTTGCGAGTGGTTGCAAGTGGTTGCAAGTGGTTGCGAGTGGTTGTGAGTTGTTGCGAGTGGTTGCGAGTGGTTGCGAGTGGTTGCGAGTGATTACGAGTTGTTGCAAGTGGTTGCGAGTCATTGCAAGTGGTTGCAAGAGGTTCGGAGTGGTTGTGAGTGGTTGTGAGTGGTTGTAAGAGGTTGTGAGTGGTTTCGAGTGGTTGCAAGTTGTTGCGAGTGGTTGCGAGTGGCTGCAAGTTGTTGGGAGTGGTTGCGAGTGGTTCGGAGTGGTTGCGAGTGGTTGTGAGTGGTTGCGAATGGTTCCGAGTGGTTGTGAGTGGTTGCGAGTGGTTACGAGTGGTTGCGAGTGGTTGTGATTGGTTGCGAGTGGTTGTGAGTGGTTGCGAGTGGTTGCAAGTGGTTGCTAGTTGTTGCGAGCGGTTGCGAGTGGTTGCCAGTGGTTGCGAGTGGTTGCGAGTGGTTGGGAGTGGTTGCAAGTGGTTGGAAGTGGTTGTGAGTTGTTGTGATTGGCTGTGACTGGTTGCGAGTGGTTGCAACTGAGTGTTAGTGATTGCGAGTGGTTGTGTGTAGTTGCGATTGGTTGCGATTGGTTGCGAGTGGTTGCGAGTGGTTGGGAGTGGCTGCCAGTGGTTGCGCATGATTGAAAGTGGTTGCGAGTGGTTCGGAGTGGTTGTAGATGGTTCCAAGTGGTTGCGAGTGATTGCGAGTGATGACGAGTAGCTGTGAGTGGTTGCGAGTGGTTGTGAGTGGATGCCAACTCTGACACAACCCTGGCAAAACTCTGGCACAACTCTAGCACAACTCTGGCACAACTCTGGCACAACTCTGACACAACCCTGGAAAAACTCTGGCACAACTCTGGCACAACCCTGGCACAACTGTGGCACAACTTCGGGACAATCCACCACAACTCTGCCACAATCTTTGCACAACCCTGACACAACTCTGGCACAACTCTGGCACAGCTCTTGCACAACTCTGGCACAACACTTGCACAACTCTGGGGAAACTCTAGAACAACTCTGGCACAACTGTGGCACAACTCTGGTACAACTCTGGCACAACTCGAGCACAACTATGGCACAACTATGTCACAAATCTGGCTCTACACTGGTACAACTCTGGCACAACTCGGATACAACTCTGGCAAAACGTTGGCACAACTCTAATACATCTCTGGGACAACTTTGGTACGACTATGGCACAACTCTGGCACAACTCTGGTACAACTATGGCAAAACTCGGGCACAACTCTGGCACAACTCTGGCACAAGTATGGCACAACTGTGCCACGACTGTGGCACAAAACCTGCACATCTCTGGCACAACACTGGCACAACGCTTGCACAAATCAAACACAACTCTGGCACAACTGTGGTAGAACTGTGGCACAACTCTCGCACAACTCTCGCACAACTGTGGCACAAATCGTGAAGAAATATGGCACAGCTCTGGCACAACTCGGACACAGTTCTGGCACAGCTCTGGCACAACTCGTGCACAACTCTGGCACAACTCTGGCACAACTCCGGCACAACTCAGGCATAACTCTAACACAACTATGTCACAACTATGGCCCAACTCTGGCACAAATCTGGCACAATTCTGGCACAGCTCTGGCACAACTCTGCAACAAATCTGGAACAACTCTGGCAGAATTCTGGCACAACTCTGGCAGAACTCTGGTACAACTCTGGCACAACTCTTGCACAACTTTGGCACAACTCTGGCACAACTCTGGATTAACTCTGGCACAACTCTAACACAGCTCTGGCACTACTTGAGAACAACTCTGGCACACCTGTGGCACAACTCTGGCACTACTCTGGCACAACTCTGGCACAACTCTGGCACAACTCTAACACAGCTCTGGCACTACTTGAGAACAACTCTGGCACACCTGTGGCACAACTCTGGCACTACTCTGGCACAACTCTGGCACAACTCTGGCACAACTCTGGCACAAATCTAGCACAGCTCTCGCACAACTCTGGCACAACTCTGCCACAATTCTGGCACACCTCTGGCACAACTCTGGCACTACTATAGCACAACTCTAGCACAACTCTGGCACAACTCTGCCACAATTCTGGCACACCTCTGGCACAACTCTGGCACTACTATAGCACAACTCTAGCACAACTCTGGCACAGCTCTGGGGCAACTCTGGAGTAACTTTGGCACAACTTTGGCACAACTCTGGTCCAACTCTGGCACAACTCGAACACAACTATGGCACAACTCCGGCAGAACTCGGGCACAACTCTGGCACAACTCTAGCACAAATCTGGCACAACTCTGGCACATCTCTGGTACAACTCTGGCACAACTCTGGCAGAACTCTTTCACAACTCTTGCGCAACCCTGGCACAACTCTGCTACATCTCTCAAACAACTCGAGCACAAAACTGGCACAACACTGGCACAACTCTGGCACAACTCTGGCACAACTCTGGCACAACTCGGGCATACCTCTGGTACAACTCTGCACAACTCAAGCACATCTCCGGCACAACTCTGGCACAACTCTGGCACAACTCCGGCACAACTTTGGTACAACAACGGCACAATTATGCAACAGTTCTGGCACAACTCTTGCACGACTTTGGCACAACTCTGGAACAACTCTGGCAATCGTTTGCTACAACTATGGCACGATCCCGGCACATCTCTGGCACAACATTGGCACAACTCTAGCACAAATCTGGCACAACTATGGCACAACTCTGGCACAACTCTGGCACAACTCTGGTACAACTCTGGCACAACTCTGGCATAACTCTGGCACAACTTTGGTACAACTCTGGCACAACTCTGGCACACCTCTGGCACAACTCTAGCACAACGCTGGCATAAACTTAGCACAATTGTGGCAGAACTCTGGTACAACTCTGGCACAACTCTAGCACAACTCTGGCACAACTCTGGCACAACTCTGGCACAACTCTGGTACAACTCTGGCACAACCCTGGCAGAACTCAGGGACAACTCTGCCACAACAGTGGCACAATTCTGGAACAACTCTTGCACAACTCTGGTCCGACTCTGGCACAACTCTGGCACATATGTGGCACAATGTCACTTCAACTATGGCACAATTCCAGCACATCTCTGGCACAACATTGGCACAACTCTGGCACAAACCTGGCACAACTCTAGCACAACACTGGCACAGCTCTGGTGCAACTCTGGCACACCTCTGGCACAACTCTGGAACAACTCTGGCATAATTTTGGCAGAACTCTGGTACAACTATGACACAACTTCAGCAGAACTCTGGCACAACTGTGGGACAACTCTGGCACAACTTTTACACAACTCTGGCACAACTCTGGCAAAACTATGGCACAACTGGGGCACAACTTTGGCACAACTCTGGCACAACTCTGGCACAAGTCAGGCAGAACTGTGGCACAACTCAAGCACGCCTATGGCTCAACTCTAGCACAACTATGGCACAACTATGGAACAACATAGGCACAACTCTGGCACAACTCTGGCATAACTCTGGCACAACTATAGCACAATTCCGGGACAACTCTGGCACAACTCTGGCACAACTCTGGCACAACTCTAGCACAACTCTGCCACAACTCTGCCACAACTGTGGCACATCTTTGGCAAACCATGGCCACAACTCTGGCACAACTCTGGCACAACTCTGGCACAGCTATGGCACAAACTTGGCACAACTATGGCAAAACTCTGGCACAACTCTGGCACAACTTTGGCACAACTCTGGCACAACTCTGGTACCACTCTGGCACACCCCTGACAGAATTCTGGCACAACTCTCGCACAACTCTGGTACAACTCTGGCACAAGTCCAGCACAACTGTGGCACAACTCTGGCACAACTCTGGTACAACCCTGGCACAACTCTGGTGCAACTCAAGCACAACTCTGGCACAACTCTGGCACGACTCTGGTACAACTCTGGCACAACTCTCGCATAACTCTGGCACAACTGTGGCACAACTCTTGCACAACTATAGCACACCTCTCGCACAACTCTGGCAGAACTCTGGCAGAACTCTGGCACAACTATGGCACGACTCTGGTACAACTCTGGCACAACTCTCGCATAACTCTGGCACAACTGTGGCACAACTCTTGCACAACTATAGCACACCTCTCGCACAACTCTGGCAGAACTCTGGCAGAACTCTGGCACAACTATGGCAAAATTCTTGTATAACTCTGGCAGAAGTCCAGCACAACCCTGGCACAACTCTGGCACAACTCTGGCACAACTCTGGCACAACTATGGCACAACTCTGGCACAACTCTGGTACAACACTGCACAACTTCGGCACAACTCCGGCACAACTTTGGCACAACTCTGGCACAAGTCAAGCTCAACTCTAGCACAACTCTGGCACAATCCTGGAACAAGTCTGGTACAATTCTCGCAGGAATCTGGCACAACTCAGGCACAACTGTGGCAAAGTTTTGCTACAACTATGGCACAATCCCGGCACATCTCTGGCTGAACATTGGCACAACTCTTGCACAAATTTGGCACAACTCTGGCACAACTCTGGCACAACTCTGGCACAACTCTGACACAACTTTGGCACAACTCTAGACCAAATCTGGCACAACTCTGGCACAAATCTGGCACAACTCTGGCACAACTATGGCACAACTCTGGCACGCCTCTGGCACAACTCTGGCACAAATCTGGCACAACTCTGGCACAACTCTGGCACAACTCTGGTACAACTCTGGCACAACTCTGGCCCAACTCTGGCACAACTATGGCACAACTCTGGTGGTCAATGTTGACAACTCACAACAAGAGTCACAGATAGTGAGTTGGGATAACAATGGTTTGGGAACACTGGGTTTCAACTAGAAAGCACAAAGACGTTCAGTACGTAGTGACACAGCGTGGCAACCATGTACCGTGACAAACATAGGTATTCATATGCCACTTACCATGTCCAAGAGAATTTCACAGTGTGTAGTCAACTTTGAAAACTCATAACAAAGGTCAGAAATGGTCAGAGGGTGGAAACAATGGGTTTGGAACACTGGTTATCAACTAGCAAGTACAAAAACCTTCAACAAGTAGTGGCACGGTGTGGCTAGCATGCACAGTGACCAACCAAAGGATGCATACGTCACTCATTATGACCAAAGAAGTCCACTCTGTGTGGTCAACATTGACAACTCATAACACAAGTAACAAATTGTCAGAGGGAGAGACAATGGGTTGTAAACCCTATTGACTAGAAAAGGCAACAAACTTCCATACATAGTGGCAGGGTGTGGCTACTATACACACCGAACAGCCAAACTTGGCATATGTCACTGACCATGACCAAAGCATTTCAGCATGGATGGTCAATGTTCACAACCCATAACACGAATCACAAATGGTCAGAGGGGAGACAATGGTTTCAGAATATTACTTTTCAACTAGCAAGTACAACGAGCATCAATAAGTTGTAGCACGGTGTGGCTACCATGCACAATGACCGAGCAAGGTAGGCATATGTACTGCCTTTGAGCAAAGAAATCAGCTGTGTGTAGTTAACGTTGACAACTCATAATACGAGTCACAATTGGTCGGAGGGGGAAACAATGGTTTGGGAACACCAGGTACGAACTAGCAAGCACTAGGCCCTTCAATACGTAGTGGCACAGTGTGGCTACCATGTACAATGACCAACAAAAGCGGGCATGTGTCACTAATCATGACCGAAGAATGTCACTATGTGTTGTCAACTTTGAGAACTCATAACAAGAGTCACAAATGGTCAGAGAGGGAAACGATGGTTCGGGAATACAAGTTATCGATTAGCAAGTACAAAGACCTACAATATGTAGTGGCACAGTGTGACTACCATGCAGAGTATTCACATGTCATTGACCATGACCAAAGAACTTCACTTCATGTGGTCAACACTGACAACTCACAACAAGAGTCACAGATAGCCAGAGGGGGTGACAATGGTTTGGGAACACTGACTATCAACACGAAAGCACAAAGATCTTCAGTAAGTAGTGACACGGCGTAGCAACCATGTACAGTATCAAACTAGAGTAGGCGTATGCCACTAACCATAACCAACAGAATATCACAGTGTGTGGTCAACGTTGCAAACTAAGAACAAGAGTCACAAAAAGGTCAAAGGGGGGAACAATCCGTTGGAAATACTAGTTATCAACTAGAAAGTACAAAGAACTTCAACAAGTAGTTGCACGGTGGGGCGATCGTGCATATTGACCAACCAAAGGATGCACATGTCACTGACTACGACCAAAGAAGTCCACTATGTGTGGTCAACATTGACAACTCATAACACGGGACACAAATGGTCAGAGGGAGAGACCATGGTTTGGGAACCCTAAGGATTGACAAGAAAGGACAAAGGAAATCAATACCTAGTGGCACGGTGTGGATACTATGCACACCAAACAACCAAACTAGGCATATGTCACTGACCATGACCAAATGATTTAAATATGGGTGGTCAACGTTCACAAACCATAACACAAGTCACAAGTGGTTAGAGGGGGAAACAATGGTTTTGGAATATTGGTTTTCAACTAGCAAGTACAACAACCTTGAATAAGCCAGAGCACCGTGTGGCGACCATGCACAATAACCGACCAAGTAGGCATATGTACTGCCCTTGACCAAAACAATCCGGTATGTGTGGTCGATGTTGACAACTCATAATACATGTCACAGATGGTCAGAGGGGGAAACAATGGTTTGTGTGCACCAGGTATCAACTAGTTATCACAAGGAACTTCAATGAGTAGTGGCACGGCATGGATACCATGTACAATGACCAACCAAAGTGGGCATGTGCCACTAACCATGACCAAAGAAGGTCATTATGTGTGGTCAACTTTGATAACTCATAACACGAGTTACAAATGATTAGAGGGGGAAACAATGGTTTGCAAATACCAGTTATCGATTAGCAAGTACAAAGACCTTCAACATGTAGTGGCGCAATGTAGCTACCATGCACAATGACCAACCAAAGCATGCATGTGTCGCTGACCATGACCAAAGAATATCATTTCACGTGGTCAACGTTGACAACTCACATCAAAAGTCACAGATAGTCAGATGGGGTAACAATGGTTTGAGAACAATGGCTATCCTCTTGAAAGAACAAAGACAGTGAGTACGTAGTGACACGGCGTGGCAACCATGTACAGTGACAAACCAAAGCAAGCATATTCCACTAACCATGACCAAAAGAACTTCACAGTGTGTGGTCAACGTTGAAAACTCAGAAGAGGAGTTACAAATGGTTATAGGGGAAAACAGTGGGATGGGAATACTAGATGTCAACTAGCAAGTACAAAGACCTTCAACAAGTAGTGGAACGGGGTGGCTAGCATGCTCCGTGACCAACCAAATGATGCACATGTCACTGACTATGACCAAAGAAGTGAACTATTGTGGTTAACATTGACAACTCATAACACGGGTCACAAATGGTTAAAGGGAGAGACAATGGTTTAGGAACGTATGTATCAACTCAAAACGACAGAGAACTTCAATACGTAGTGGCACAGTGTAGCTACTATGCACACCAAACAACCAAACTAGGGATATGTTCCTGACCATGACCAACAAATTTCAGCATGGATGGTCAACGTTCACAACCCACAAATGGTCAGAGGGAGAATCTATGGTTTTGGAAGATTATTTTGAACTAGCCAGTACAACAACCCTGAATAAGTAGTAGTATGGTGTGCCTCCCATGCAGAATGATTGACCAAAGTAGGCATATGTACTGCCTTTGACCAAAGAGATCCGCTGTGTGTGGTCAACATTGACAACTCATGATATCAGTCACAAATGGTCAGAGGGGGAAAAACGGTTTGGGAACGCCAGGTATCAACTAGCAAGTACATAGACCTTCAATATGTCGTGGCAGAGTGTGGCTATCATGCACAGTGACCAACCAAAGCATGCATATGTCACTGACCATGACCACAGAATTTCACTTCATGTGGTCAACGTTGACAAGTCACAACAAGAGACACAGATAGTCAAAGGGGGTAACAATGGTTTGGGAACACTGGCTATCAACTAGAAAGCAGACAGACAATTAGTACGCAGTGACACGGCGTGGCAACCATGTACAGTGACAAACCAAAGTAGGCATATGCCACTAACAACGACCGAACGAACTTTACAATGTGTGGTCAACGTTGAAAACTCATAACACAAGTCACAAATAGCCAGAGGGGGAAACAATGGGTTGGGAACACGAGTTATCATTTAGCAAGTACAAAGACCATCAACAAGTAGTGGCAGAATGTGGCTAGCATGCACAGTGACCAACCAAATGATGCATACGTCATTGACTGTGACCAAAGAAATCCACTATGTGTGGTGAACATTGACAACTCAGAACACGAGTCACAAATGGTCAGAGGGAGATACAAAGGTTTGGAAACCCCATGTATTGACTAGAAAGGACAAAGAACTTCAATATGTAGTGGCACGGTGTGGCTATCATGCACATCAAACAAAAAAACTAGGCATATGTCACTAAGCATGACCGAAGAGTTTCGGTATGTGTGGTCAACATTGACAACCCATAACACGAGTCACAAATGGTCAGAGGGGGAAACAATGGTTTTGGAATATTCGTTTTAAACTAACAAGTACAAGGATGTTGAATAAGTAGTAACAGTTAACTACAATGCACAGTGACCGACCAAAGTATGCATATGTACTTCCTTTGTCCAAAGGAATCCGCTGTGTGTTGTCAACGTTGACAACTCATAATACGAGTCACAAATGGTCAGATGAGGAAACAATGATTTGGGCACACCGGGTATCAATAAGCCAGCATAAGGAACTTCAATAAGTAGTGGCACGATGTGGCTACAATGCATGATGACCAACCAAAGTAGGCACTTGTCACTCACCATGACCAAAGGATGTCACTATGTGTTGTCAACATTGACAGCTCATAACACAGGTCACAAATGGTCAGAAGGGGAAACAATGATTTGTGATTACTAGTTATCCAGTAGCAGGTAGGATGAACTTCAGTATGTAGTGGCACATATTGGCTACCATGCACAGTGACCCACCAAAGTATGCATATGTCACTATCCAAGACCAAAGATATTCACTTCATGTGGTCAATGTTGACAACTCAAAAAAAGAGTCACAGGTAGTTAGAGGGGGTAACAATGGGTTGGGAACAGTGGCTATCAACTAGATAGCACAAAGACCTTTTGTACGTAGTGACACGCTGTGGCAACCATGTACAGTGACAAACCAAAGTAGGCATATGCCACTAACCATGACCAAAAGAGTTTCACTGTGTGTGGTCAACATTGAAAACTCATACCACGAGTCACAAATGATTGGAGGGGGAAACAATGGGTTGGGAACACTAGTTATCAACTAGCAAGTACAAAGACCTTCAACAAGTAGTGGCATGGTGTGGCTAGCGTGCACAGTAACCAACCAAAGGATGCATATTTCACTGAATTTGACCAAAGAAGTCCACTATGTGTGGTCAACATTGACAACTTATAACACAAGTCACAAATGGTCAGAGGGAGACACAATGGTTTGGGAACCATATGCATCGACTAGAAAGAATAAATAACTTCAATACGTAGTGGCACGGTGTGGCTACTATGCACACCGAACAACCAGACTAGGCATATGTCACTGGCCATGACCAAAGAACTTCAGTATGGGTGGTCAATGTTCAAAACACATGACACGAGTCACAAATTGTCAGAGGGGGGAAACAATGGTTTTGGAATGTTAGTTTTCAACAAGCAAGTGCAACAACCTTGAGTAGATAACTTCACGGTGTGGCTACCATGCACAATGACCGAACAAATTAGGCATATGTACTGTCTTTGACCAAGGAAATCCGCTGTGTGTGGTCAACGTTGACACCTCATAATACGATTCACAAATGGTCAGAGGGTGAAACAATGATTTGGGAACACCAAGTGTCAACTAGCAAGCAGAGTGACCTTCCGTTAGTAGTGGCATGGTGTGACTACCATGTACAATGACCAACCAAAGAAGGCATGTGTAACAAACCATGAAAAAATAATGTCACTATGTGTTGTCAACTTTGAAAACTCATAATACGAGTCACAAATGGTCAGAGGGGGAAACAATGGTTAGTAAATACCAGTGATCGATTAGCAAGTACAAATACCTTCAATTTGTAGAGGCACACTATGGCTACCATGCGTAGTGACCAACCAAAGTATGCATATGTTACTGGCCATGACAAAAGAATTTCACTTCATGTGGTCAATGCTTACAGCTCACAACAACAGTCACAGATAGTCAGAGGGGGTAACAATAGTTTGGGAATACTGGCTATCAACTAAAAAGCACAAAGACATTCAGTACGTAGTAACACGGCGTGGCAACCATGTACGGTGACAAACCAAAGCAGGCTTGCCCACTAAGCATGTGCCAAAAGAATTTGATAGTGTGTGGTCAATGTGAAAACTCATACCACGAGTCAGAAATGGTCGAAGGGGGGAACAATTGGCTGGAAACACTAGTAATCAACTAGAAAGTACAAGAACCTTCAACAATGAGTGGCACGGTATGGCTAACATGCGTTGTGACCAACCAAAGGATGCATACGTTACTGAGTATGACCAAAGAAGTCCACTATGTGTGGTCAACATTGACAACACATAGCACGAGTAACGAAAGGTGAAAGGGAGGGACAATGAATTGGGAACCCTACGTATCGACTAGAAAGGACAAAGAAATTCAATACGTAGTGGCACGGTGTGGCTACTATGCATACCGAACAACCAAACCAGGCATATGTCACTGACCATGACCAAATTGTTTTGGGTATGTGTGGTCAATGTTCACAACCCATAACACAAGTCACAATTGGTCTTGGGGGGGGGGGGAACAATGGTTTGGGAATATTTGTCTTCAACTAGCAAGAAAAACGAACTTCAATACGTAGTAGCATGGTGTGGCTACCATGCACAATGACCAACCAAAGTAGGCATATGTACTGCCTGTGACCAAAGAAATCCGCTGTGTGTGGTCAGCGTTGAAAACCCATTATACGAGTCACAAATTGTCAAAGGGGGGAAACAATGGTTTGGGAACACCATGTATCAACTAGCAAGCATAGGGACCTTCAATAAGTAGTGGCACAGTATGGCTACAATGTACAACGACCAACCAAAGTAGGCATGTGTCACTGACCATGACCACAGAATGTCACTATGTGTGGTCCACTTTGACAACTCAAAACACAAGTCACACATGGTCAGCAGGGGAGACAATGATTTGTGAATACTTTTTATCAATTAGCAAATACAAAGACCTTAAAAATGTAGTGGCACGGTGTGGCTACCATGCACAGTGACCAACCGAAGTATTCATATGTCACTGACCATCACCAAAGAAGTTCACTTCACATGGTCAATGCTGACAGCTCACAACAAGAGTCACAGGTAGTCAGAGGGGGGTAACAATGGTTTGGGAGCACTGGCTATCAACTATAAAGCAAAAGGACCTTGTGTACGTAGCAACAGGGCGTGGCAACCATGAACAGTAACAAACCAAAGTAGGCATATACCACTAACCATGACCAAAACAATTTCACAGTGTGTGGTCAAAGTAGGAAACTCATAACACGAGTCAATAATGGTCAGAGGGGGAAACTATGTGTTGGGAACTCTAGTGATCAACTAGCAAGTACAAAGATCTTCAACAAGTAGTGGCACGGTGTGGCTAGCGTGCACTACGACCAGCCAAATGATGCATACGTCACTGACTGTGACAAAAAAAGTCCACTATGTGTGGTCAACATAGACAACTCATAACAGAGTCACAAATCTTCAGAGGGAGAGACAATGGTTTTGGAACCCTGTGTATTGACTAAAAAGGACAAATGATTTCAATACGTAGTGGCACAGTGTGGCTACTATGCACACCAAACAACCAAACTAGGCATATGCCACTGCCCATGACCAAAGAATTTTACCATGGGTGGTCAATGTTCACAACCCATAACACGAGCCACAAATGGTCTGAGGGGGAACCAATGGTTTTGGAACATTAGTTTTCAGCTAGCAAGTACAACCACCTTCAATAAATCGTAGCACGGTGTGGCTACCATGCACAATGACCGACCAACATAGGCATATGTACTGCCTTTGACCAAAGAAATCCGCTGTGTGTGGTCAACGTTGATAGCTCATATTACGAGTCACAAATGGTAAGAGGGGAAAACAATGGTTTGGGAACACCAGGTATAAACTAGCAAGCACAAGGACCTTCAACAAGTAGTGGCACGGTAAGGCTACCATGCACAATGACCAACCAAAGTAGGCATGTGTCACTGACCATGACCAAATAATGTCACTCTGTGTGGTCAACTTTGACAACTCATAACACGAGTCACAAATGGTCGGAGGGGGAAACAATGGTTTGTGAATACCAGTTATCGATTAGCAAGTACAAGGGCCTTTAATATGTAGTGGCACAGTGTGGCTACCATGCACAGTGACCAACCAAAGTATGCATACGTCACTGGTCATGACCAAAGAATTTCACTCCATGTGGTCAACATTGAAAACGCACAACAAGAGTCACATATAGTCAGAGGGGGTAAGAATGCTTTGGGAACACTTGCTATCAACTAGAGAGCATAAATACCTTCAGTACGTAGTGACACTACATGGCAACCATGTATAGTGACAAACCAAAGGTGGCATATGCCACTAACCATGACCAAAACAATTTCACAGTGTGTGGTCAACATGGAAAACTCATGACACGAGTCACAAATGGTAAGAGAGGGAAACAATGGGTTGGGAACGCTAGTTGTCAACTAGCAAGTACAAAGACCTTCAACAAGTAGTGGCACCGTGTGGCTAGGGTACACAGTGACCAATCAAATGATGCATGCGTTACTGACTATGACCAAAGAAGTCCACTCTGTGTATTCAACATTGAAAACTCCTAACAGGAGTCACAAATGGTCAAAGGGGGAGACAATCGTTTGTGAACCCTATGTATTGAATAGAACGGAAAACGAACTTCAGTACGTAGTGGCACGGTGTGGCTACTATGCAAACCGAACAACCAAACTAGGCATATGTCACTGACCATGACCAAAGAGTTTTAGTATGTGTGGTCAACGTTCACAACCCATAACACAAGTCACAAATGGTCAGAGCGGGAAACAATGGTTTTGGAATATTAGTTTTAAACTAGCAAGTACAACGAAATTCAACGAGTCCTAACACGGTGTGGCTACCATGCATAATGACCAACCAAACTGGGCATATGTACTACCTTTGACCAAAGAAATCCGCAGTGTGTGATCAACGTTGAAAACTCATCATACAAGTCTCAAATGGTCAAAGGAGGAAACAATGGTTTAGGAACACCAGGTATCAATGAGCAAGCACAGGGGCCTTCAATGAATAGTGGCACGGTGTGGCTACCATGTACAATGACCAACCAAAGTAGGCACCTGTCACTAACCATGACCAAAGAATGTCACTATGTGTGGTCAACTTTGACAACTCATAACACAAATCACAAATAATCAAAGGGGGAAACAGTGGTTTGCAAACACTAGTTATCGATTAGCAAGTACAAAGACCTTGAATATGTAGTTGCACAGTGTGGCTACCATGCACAGTGACCAACCAAGTTATGCATATGTCACTGACCATGACCAAAGAATTTCACTTCATGTGGTCAACGTTGACAACTCACAACAAGTGTCACAGATAGTCAGAGGGGGTAACAATACTTCATGAACACTGCATAGCAACTAGAAAGTAGAATGACCTTTGTTACGTAGTAACACGGCGTGGCAACCATGTACGGTGAAAAACCAAAGTACGCATATGCCACTACCCATGACCAGAAGAATTTCACAGTGTGTAGTCAACGTTGAAAACTCATAACACGAGTCACAAATGATAAAAGGGGTAAACAATGGATTGGGAACACTAGTTATCAACTAGCAAGTACACAAACCTTCAACAAGTAGTGGCACAGTGTGGCTAGCGTGCACAGTGACCAATCAAAGGATGCATGGGTCACTGACTATGACCAAAGAAGTCCACTATGTGTGTTCAACATTGACAACTCATAACATGAGACACAAATGGTCAGAGGAAGAGACAATGGTTTGGGAAGCCTATGTATCGACTAGAAAGGACGAAGAACTTAAATATGTAGTGGCAAGGTGTGGCTACTATGCACACCGAACAACCAAAACTAGGCATATGTCACTGACCATGTCCAAAATAATTTAGAATGGGTGGTCAACATTCACAACCCATAACACAAGTCACAAATGGTGAGAGGGGAAACCAATGGTTTTGGAATATTAGTTTTCAACTACAAAGAACAAAAACCTTGAATAAGTAGCAGCACCATGTGGCTACCATGCACAATGACCGTCCAAAGTAGGCATATGTACTGCCTTTGACCAAAGAGATCTGCCGAGTCTGGTCAGTGTTGACAAGTCATAATACGAGTCACAAATGTTCAGAGGTGAAAACAATTGTTTTTTAATACTAGTTCTCAATTAGCAAGTATAAACAACTTCAATATGTAGTGGCACAGTGTCGCTACCATTCACAGTGACCAACCAAATTATGCATGTGTCACTGACCATGCCCAAATAATTTCACTTCATGTGGTCAGTGTTGACAACTCACAAGAACACTCACACATAGTTAGAGAGGGTAGAAATTCTTCAAGAACATTGGCTATCAACTAGAAAGCACAATGACCTTCAGGACGTAGTGACACGGAGTGGCAACGATGTACAGTGACAAATAAAAGTAGGCACATGCCACTAACCATGACCAAAAGAATTTCAAAGTGTGTGGTCAACGTTGAAAACTCATAACACGAGTCAACAATGGCCAGAGGGGGAAACAATGGGTTGTAAACACTGGTTATCAACTAGCAAGTATAAGTACCTTCAACAAGAAGTGGCAGAGTGTGGCTAGATTCTAGTGTGACCAACAAAAGGATGCATACGTCACTATCTATGACCAAAGAAGTCCACTATGTGAGGTCATCATTGACAACTCATAACACGAGTCAGAAATTGTCAGAGTGAGAGACAATGGTTTGGGAAACCTATGTATTGACTAGAAAGGACAAAGAACTTCAATACGTACTGGCACGGTGTGGCTACTATGCACATCAAAGAACCAAACTAGGCACATGTAACTGCCCATGACCAAATGATTTCAGCATGGGTTGTCAACGCTCACAACCCATAACATGAGACACAAATGGTCAGAGTGGGAAACAAT
Organism: Penium margaritaceum; assembly: GCA_023375785.1. Lineage (NCBI taxonomy): Eukaryota > Viridiplantae > Streptophyta > Zygnematophyceae > Desmidiales > Peniaceae > Penium > Penium margaritaceum. Next base: position 145,489 of record SZWC01000213.1, on the reverse strand, counting down.
GGTTTTGGAATATCCATTTTCAACTAGCAAGTACAACGACCTTCAATAAGCAGTAGCACGATGTGGCTACCATGCACAATGAATGACCAAGTTAGGCACATGTACTTCTTGTGACCAAAGAAATCCGCTATGTATGGTCTATGTTGACAACTCGTAAAACGAGTCACAAATGGTCAGAGGGGGAAACAATGGTTTGGGAACACCAGGTATCAACTAGAAAGCAAAGGGACCCACAATGAGTAGTGGCACGGTGTGGCTACCATGTATAGTGACCAACCAAAGTAGGCATGTATTATTGACCATGACCAACGAATGTCACTATGTGTGGTCAACTTTGATAGCTCATAACATGAGTCACAAGTTATCAGAGGGAGAAACAATTGTTTGTGAATACTAGTTATCAGTTTGCAAGTACAAATAGCTTCAATAAGTAGTGGCACAGTGTGGCTACCATGCACAGTGACCAATAAAATTATGCATATATCACTGACTATGACCAAAGAATGTCACTTCATGTGGTCAACATTGACAACTCACAACAAGAGTCATATATAGTCGGAGGGGGTAACAATGGTTTGGGAACACTGGCTATGAACTAGAAATCACAAAGACCTTCAGTACGTAGTGACATGGCGTGGAAACCATGTACATAAAAAACCAAAGTAGGCATATGCCAATAACCATGACCAAAAAGGATTTCACTGTGTGTGGTCAATGTTGAAAACTCATAACACGAGTCATAAATGGTCAGAGGGGGGAAAAATGGGTTGGGAACGCTAGTTATCAACTAGCAAGTACAAAAGGCCTTCAACAAGTAGTGGCACCGTGTGGCTAGCGTGCACGGTGACAAATCAAATGATGCATTCGTCACTGACTATGACCAAAGAATTCCACTATGTGTGGTCAACATTGACAACTCCTTACACGAGTCACAAATGGCCAGAGGGGGAGACAATGGTTTGTGAACCCTATGTATTGAATAGAAAGGACAAAGAACTTCAATACGTAGTGGCACGGTGTGGCTACTATGCACACCACACAACCAAACTAGGCATATGTCACTAACCATTACCAAAGAATTTCAGTATGGGTGGTCAACGTTCACAATCTATAACACGAGTATCAAATGATCACAGGGGGGAACAATGGTTTTGGAGTATTAGTTTTCAACTAGCAAGTACAACGACCTTCAATAAGTAGAAGCACAGTGTGGCTACAATGCATAATGACCGACCAAAGCAGGTATATGTACTGCCTTTGACCAAAGAAATCTGCTGTGTGTGGTCAATGTTGACAACTCATCATGCGATTCACAAATAGTCAGAGGGGGAAAAAATGGTTTTGGGAACACCAGGTATAAAAAAGCAAGCACAAGGGCCTTCAATAAGCAGTGGCACGGTGTGGCTACCATGTACACTGACCAACCAAAGTAGGCATCTGTCAATAACGATCACCAAAGAATGTCACTGTACGGTCAACTTTGACAACTCATAACACGAGTCACAGATGGTCAGAGGGGGAAACAATGGCTTGTGAATACTAGTTATTGATTGGCAAGTACGAAGATCTTCAATACGTAATGGCACAGTGTGGCTACCATGCCCAGTGACCAACCAAAGCATGTGTATGTCATTGTACATGACCAAAGAATTAAACTTCATGTGGTCAGCTTTGACAGCTGAAAACAAGATTCAGAGATAGTCAGAGGGGGTAACAATTGTTTGGGAACACTGGCTATCAACTAGAGATCACAAAGTCCTTCACTACACAGTGACACGACGTGGCAACCATGTACAACGACAAACCAAAGTAGGCATATGCCAATATCCATGACCAAAAGAATTTCACAGTGTGTGGTCAACGTTGAACATTCATAAGACGAGTCGCAAATGGTGAGAGGGGAAAAAATGGGTTGGGAACACTAATTATCAACCAGCAAGTATAAAGACCTTCAATAAGTAGTGGCACGGTGTGGCTAGCGTGTACAGTGACCAACCAAAGGATGCATACGTCACTGACTATGACCAAAGAAGTCCACTATGTGTTGTCAACTTTGACAACTCAAAATACAAGTCACAAATGGTGAGAGGGAAAGACAATGGTTTGGGAACCCTATGTATAGACTAGAAAGGACAAAGAACTTCAATACGTAGTGGCACAGGGTGGCTACTATGCACAGCAAACAACCAAAGGAGGCATATGTCACTGACCATGACCAAAGAATTTTAGCATGGATGGTCATCGTTCACAATCCATAACACGAGTCACAAATCGTCAGAGGGGGAAGCAATGGTTTCAGAGTATTGGTTTTCAACTAGCAAGTACAACGACCTTGAATAGGTAGTAGCACGGTGTGGCTACTATGCATAATGACCAACCAAAGGAGGCATATGTACTGCCTCAGACCAAAGAAATCCGCTGTGTTTGGTCAACGTTGACAACTCATAATACGAGTAAGAAATGGTCAGAGGGGGAAATAATGGTCTGGGAACGCCAAGTATCAACTAGCAAGCACAGGAACCTTCAGTACGCAGTTTCTGGGTGTGGCTACCATGTACAATGACCAACCAAAGTGGGCATGTGTCACTGGCCATTACAAAAAAATGTCACTATGTGTGGCCGACTTTGACAACTCATAACACGAGTCACAAATGGTCAGAGGGGGAAACAATCGTTTGTGAATACTAGTTATCAACTAGCAAGTACAAAGACTTTCAATACGTCGTGGCCTAGTGTGGCTACCATACACAGTGACCAACCAAAGTATGCATATGTCACTGACCATGAACAACGCATTTCAGTTCATGTGGTCAACGTTGACAACTGACAACAAGATTCATGGATAGTCAGAGGGGGTAACGATGGTTTGGGAACACTGGCTGTCAACTAGAAAGAACAACGACCTTTAATATGTAGTGACACGGCGTGGCAACCATGTAAAGTGACAAACCAAAGTAGGCGTATGCCACTAACCATGACCAAACAAACAGTACCGTGTGTGGTCAAAGTTGAAAACTCGTAACACGAGTCACTAATGACTAGAGGGGGAAACAATGTGTTGGGAACACTAGTTATCAACTACCAAGTACAAGCACATTCCATAAGTAGTGGCAAGGTGTGTCTAGCGTGCACAGCAACCAACCAAAGGACGCCTACGTCACTGACTATAACCAAAGAAGTCCACTATGTGTGGTCAACATTGACAACTAATAACACAAGTCACAAATCGTCAGAGGGAGATACAATGGTTTGGGCACCCTATGTATCGACAAGAAAGGACAAAGAACTTCAATACGTAGTGCCACGGTGTGGCTACTATGTACTCCGAACAACCAAACTATGCATGTCACTGACCATGACCTAAGAATTTCAGTATGTGTGGTCAACGTTCACGACCCATAATACCAGTCACAAATGGTCGGAGGGGGAAATAATGGTTTTGGAACATTAGTTTTCAAGTGGCAAGTACAACGACCTTCAATAAGTAGTAGAAAGGTGTGGCTACCATGCACAATGACCGACCAAAGTAGGCATATGTATTGCATTTGACCAAAGAAATCCGCTGTCTGTGGTCAACGTTGACAACTCATAATACGAGTCACAAATGGTCAGAGGGGGAAACAATGCTTTGGGAACACCAGGCATCAAGTAGCAAGTACAAGGACCATCAGTAAGTAGTGGCATAGTCTGGGTACCATGTACAATGACCAACCAAAGTAGGCATGTGTCGCTGACCATGACCAAAGAATGTCACTATGTGTGGTCAACTTTGAGATCTCATAACACGAGTCACAAATGGTCAGAGGGGGAAAGAATGGGTTGTGAATACTAGCTATCAATTAGCAAGTACAAAAACATTCAATATGCAGTGACACAGTGTGGGTACCATACACGAACCAAAGAATGCATATGTCTTTGACCATGACCAAATAACTTCACTTTATGTGGTCAACATTGACAACTCATAGCAAGAGTCACAGATAGTCAGAGGGGGTAACAATGGTTTGGGAACACTTGCTATCAACTAGAAAGTACAAAGACCTTCAATACGTAGTTAAATGGCGTGGAAATTATATACACTAACCAACATAAGCAGGCATATGCCACTAACCATGACCAAAAGAGTTTCAAAGTGTGTGGTCAACGTTTTGAAGTAACAACACAAGCCACAAATGGTTGAAGGGAGAAACAATGGGTTGGGAACACTAGTTATCGGCTAGCAAGTAAAAAGACCATCAACAAGTAGTGGCAAGGTGTGGCTAGCGTGCACAATGACCAATCAAAGGATGCATACATCACTGACTATGACCAACAAATTCCACTATGTGTGGTCAACATTGACAACTCATAACACGAGTCACAAATGGTCAGAGGGATAGACAACGGTTTGGGAACCCTATGTATGGAGTAGAAAGGACAAACAACTTCAATAGTTAGTGGTATGGTGTGGCTCCTATGCATGCTAAACAACCAAACTAGGCATATGCCATTGCCCAGGACTAAATAATTTCAGTATGGGTGGTCAGCGTTCACAACCCATAACAAGAGTCACAAATGGTCAGAGAGAGAAGCGATGGTTTTGGAATGTTAGTTTTCAACTAGCAAGTACAACGACCTTGAATAAGTAGCAGCACCGTGTGGCTACCATGCACAATGAACGACCAAAGCAGGCATATGTACTGCCTTTGACCAAAGAAATCCGATGTATGTGGTCAACGTTGACAACTCATAACATGAGTCACAAATGGCCAGAGGGAGAACAATGGTTTGGGAACACCATGTATCCACTAGCAAGCACGGGCACCTTGAATAAGTATCAACTATGAAGCACAAAGACCTTCAGTACATAGTGAGAGGGCATGGCAACCATGTACAGTAACAGACCAAAGTAGGAATATGTAACTAACCATGACCAAAAGAATTTCACAGTGTGTGGTCAATGTTGAAAACTCCTAACACGAGTCACAAATGGTCAGAGGGGGAAACAATGGGTTGAGAACACTAGTTATCAACTAGCAAGTACAAACACCTTCAACAAGAAGTGGCACGGTGTGGCTAGCGTGTACAGTGACCAACCAAATGATGCATAAGTCACTGATTATGACCAACGAAGTCAACTATGTGTGCTCAACATTGAAAAATCATAAGACGAGTAACAAATGGTAAGAGGGAGAGACAATGGTTTTGGAACCCTATGTATCGACTAGAAAGGACAAAGAACTTCAATACATAGTGGCACGGTTTGGCTACTATGCACACACAACAACAAAACTAGGCTTATGTCACTGACCATAACCAAAGAATTTCAGTATGGGTGGTCTACGTTCACAACCCATCACACGAGTCACAAATGGTCAGAGGGGGGAACAATGGTTTTGGAATATTAGTTTTCAACTAGCAAGTACAGCGACCTTCAATAAGTAGTAGCACGGCGTTGCTACCATGCACAATGACCGACCAAAGTAGGCATATGTACTGCCGTTGACCAAAGAGATCCGCTGTATTAGTTCAACGTTGATATCATAATACGAGTCAAAATTGGTCAGAGAAGGAAACAATGGTTTGGGAACACCAGGTATCAACTAGAAAGCACGGGTACCTTCAATAAATACTGGCACGGTGTGGCTACCTTGTACAGTGACCAACCAATGTAGGCATGTGTCACTGACGATGAACAAATAATGTAACTATGTGTGGTCAAGTTTGACAACTCATAACACTAGTCACAGGTCAGAGATCAGGTCACACGAGTCAGGTCAGGTCAGGTCAGAGGTCAGGTCAGGTCAACGATCAGAGGGGGAAACAATTGTTTGTGAATACTAGTTATTGATTAACAAGTACAAAGACCTTCATTATGTAGTGGCACAGTGTGGCTACCATGCACAGTAACAGGGCATGTATGCCAACGTATGCATATGTCACTGACCATGATCAAAGAATTTCACTTCATGTGGTCAATGTTGACAACTCACAACAAGAGTCACAGATAGTCAGAGCGGGTAACAATGGTTTGGGAATACGGGCTACCAACTAGAAAGCACAAAGACCTTCAGTACGTAGTGACACGGCGTGGCAACCATGTACAGTGACAACCCAAAGAAGGCACATGCCACTAACCATGAGCAAACGAATTTCACAGTGTGTGGTCAACGTTGAAAACTCATAACACGAGTATCAAATGGTCAGATGGGGAAATAATGGGTTGGGAACACTAGTTATTAACTAGCAAGTACAAAGACCTTCAACAAGTAGTGGCACGACGTGGCTAGCGTGCACAGTGACCAACAAAAGATGCATATGTCACTGACTATGACCAAAGAAGTCCAATATGTGTGGTCAACATTGACAACTCGTAACACGAGTCACAAACGACAGAGGGAGAGAATGGTTTGGGAACCTTATGTATCGACTAGAAAGGACAAAGAACTTCAATACGTAGTGGCACGGTGTGGCTACTATGCACACCGAACAACCAAACTAGGCACATGTCACTGGCCATGACCAAAGAATTTCAGCATGGGTAGTCAACGTTCACAAACCATGACATGAGTCACAAATGGTCCGAGCTGAAAACAATGGTTTTGGAATGCTAGCTTTCAACTAGCAAGTACAACTACCTTCAAAAAGTAGTAGAACGGTATGGCTACCATGCAAAATGACCGACCAAATAAGGCATTTGTACTGCCTTTGAGCAAAGATATCTGCCGTGTGTGGTCAACGTTGACAACTCATACTACGAGTCACAAATGGTCAGGGGGGAGGGGGACAATGGTTTAAGCACACCTGGTATCAACTAGCAGGCACGGGGACCTTTTAATAGGTAGTGGCACGGTGTGGCTACCATGCACAGTGACCAACCAAAGTATGCATATGTCACTGATCATGACCAAAGAATTTCACTTCATGTGGGCAACATAAACGACTTACAACAAGAGTCACAGATAGTCATAGCGGGTACCAAAGGTCTGGGAACACTCGCTATCAACTAGAAAGCACAAATACCTTCAGTATGTAGTGACACGTCATGGCAACCGTGTACAGTGACAAACCAAAGTAGGCATGTGCCAATGACTATGGCCAAAAGAATTTCACACTTTGTGGTCAACATTGAAAACTCATAACACAAGTCACAAATGGTCAGATGGGGAACAATGGGTTGGGAACACTAGTTATCAACTAGCAAGTACAAAGACCTTTAACAAGTAGTGGCACGGTGTAGCTAGCGTGCACAGTGACCAACCAAAGGATGCATAAGTCACTGACTATGACCAAAGAGGTCCACTATGTGTGGTCAACATTGTCAACTCATAACACGAGTCACAAATGGTCAGAGGGAGAGAGAATGGTTTAACGACTCTATGTATCAACTAGAAAGGACAAAGAACTTCAATATGTAGTGACACGACGTGGCTACTATGCACACCAAACAACCAAACTAGGCATATGTCACTGACCATGACCAAACAACCACACCCACCAAAGTGTGGGTGGTCAACGTTCACAACCCATAACACGAGTCACAAATGGTCAGATGGGGAAAAAATGGTTTTGGAATATACGTTTTTATCTTGCAAGTACAATGACCTTCAATAAGGAGTAGGACGATGTTGCTACCATGCAGAATGAACGAGCAAAGAAGGCATATGTACTGCCTTACACCAAAGAAATCCGCTGTGTGTGGCCAATGTTGACAACTCACAAAACAATTCACAAATGGTCAGAGGGGAAAACAGTGGTTTGGAAACATCGGGTATCAACTAGCAACCACATTGACCTTCAATAAGTAGTTGCACGGTGTGGCTACCATGTACAATGACCAACCAAAGTAGGCATGTGTCATTGATCATGACCAAAGAATGTCACTATGTGTGGTCAACTTTGACAACTCATAACACGAGTCACAAATGGTCAGAGGGGGGAACAATGGTTTGTGAATACTAGTTCTCGAGTAGCAAGTACATGGACCTTCAATATTTAGTGGTACGGTGTGGCTACCATCCGCATTGACCAACCAACGTATGCATGTGTCACTGACCATAACCAATGAATTTCACTTCATGTGGTCCATGTTGACAACTCACAACAACAGTCACAGATCGTAAGAGGGGGTAACAATGGTTTGGGAATACTGGCAATGAACTACAAAGCACAAAGACATTCAGTACGTTGTGACCTTTTGTACGTTGGAAACCATTCACAGTGACAGACCAAAGTAGGCATGTGCCAATAACCATGACCAAAACAAATTCACAGTGTGTGGTCTACGTTGAAAACTCATTTCACGAATCACAGATGGTTAGAGGGGGAAACAATGGATTTGGAACACTAGATATCAACTAGCAAGTACAAAGACCTTCAACAAGTAGTGGCACAGTGTGGTTAGCGTGCACAGAGACCAACCAAAGGATGCATACATCACTGACTATGACCAAAGGAGTCCACTATGTGTGGTCAATATTGAAAACTCATAACAAGCGTCACAAATGGTCAGATGGAGAGACAATGGTTTGGGAACCGTATGTATCGATTAGAAAGGATGAACAACTTCAATACGTAGTGGCATAGTCTGGCTACTATGCACACCGAACAACGAAACTAAGCATATGTCTCTAACCATGATCAAAGAATTCAGTATGGGTGGTCAACGTTCACAGCCCATAACACGAGTCACAAATGGTCAAAGGGGGGAACAATGGTTTGGAATATTAGTTTTCAACTAGCAAGTACAGCGACCTTCAATAAGTAGTAGCACGGCGTTGCTACCATGCAAAATGACCGACCAACGTACGCATATGTACTGCCGTTGACCAAAGAAATCCGCTGTATTAGTTCAACATTGACAACTCATAATACGAGTCACAATTGTTCAGAGAAGGAAACAATGGTTTGGGAACACCAGGTATCAACTAGAAAGCACGGGTACCTTCAATAAAAACTGGCATGGTGTGGCTACCTTGTACAATGACCAACCAAAGTAGGCATGTGCCACTGATGATGGACAAATAATGAAACTATGTGTGGTCAAGATTCACAACTCAGAACACGAGTCACAGGTCAGAGATCAGGTTACACGAGTCAGGTCAGGTCAGGTCAGAGGTCAGGTCAGGTCAACGGTCAGAGGGGGAAACAATTGTTTGTGAATACTAGTTATCAATTAGCAAGTACAAAGACCTTCATTATGTAGTGGCACAGTGTGGCTACCATGCACATTGACCAACCAACATATGCATATGTCATTGACCATGATCAAAGAATTTCACTTCATGTGGTCAACGTTGATAACTCGCAACAATAGTCACAGATAGTCAGAGCGGGTAACAATGGTTTGGGAATATGGGCTACCAACTAGAAAGCACAAAGACCTTCAGTACGTAGTGACATGGCGTGGCAACCATGTACAGTGACAACCCAAAGAAGGCATATGCCACTAACCATGAGCAAAAGAATTTCACAGTGTGTGGTCAACGTTGAAAACTCATAACACGAGTATCAAATGGTCAGATGGGGAAACAATGGGTTGGGAACACTAGTCATTAACTAGCAAGTACAAAGACCTTCAACAAGTAGTAGCATGACGTGGCTAGCGTGCACAGTGACCAACAAATGATGCATACGTCACTGACTATGACCAAAGAAGTCCAATATGTGTGGTCAACATTGAAAACTCGTAACATGAGTCACAAACGACAGAGGGAGAGAATGCTTTGGGAACCTTATGTATCGACTAGAAAGAACAAAGAACCTCAATACGTAATGGCACGGTGTGGCTACTATGCACACCGAACAACCAAACTAGGTAGATGTCACTCTGGCACAATACATGCACACCCCTGGAACCACTCTGGCACAACTGTGCACAACTCGACCTCAACTCTGGCACAACTCGAGCTCAAATCTGGCACAAATCTGGCACAATTCTGGCATTACTCTGCCACAACACTGGCACGACTCTGGCACAACCCTGGCACAACTCTGGCACGACTCTGGTGCAACTCTTGCAAGACTCCCGCACAACTCTGGCTCAACCCTGGCACAACTCTGGCAAAACTCTTGCACAACTCTGGCACAACTTTGGCACAACTCTGGCACAACACAGGCACAACTCTGGCACCACTCTGGCACAACTCTGGCACAACTCTGGAAAACCATTGGCACAAGTGTGGCACAAGTCCAGCAAATCTCTGGCACAATACTGGCACATTTCTGGAACAAATCTGGCACAACTCTGGCACGACTCTGGCACATCTGCGGCACTTCTCTGGTACAAGTAAAGCAGAAATCTGGCACAACTTTGGCACAACTCTGGCACAGCTCTGGCACATCTCTGGCACAAACATGACACAAATCTGGCACAACTCTGGCACAACTCTGGCACAACTCTGGCACAACTCTGGCACAACTCTGGCACAACTCTGCCACAATTCTGGAACAAATCTGGCACAACTCTGGCACAACTCTGGCACACATCTGGGGCCACTTTGGTACAACTGTGGCACAACTCTGGCACAACTCTGGCATAACTCTGGCACAGCTCTGAAACAGCTCTTGCACAACTCTGGCACAACTCTGGCACATCTCTGGCACAAATCTGGCACAACTCTGGCACAACTCTGGCACAGCTCTGGCACATCTCTGGCACAACCCTGGCACAACTCTGGCACAACTCTGGCACAACTCTTGCACAACTCTGGCACAACTCTGGCACAACTCTGGCACAACTTGAGCACAACTCTGGCACAACTCTGGCACGACTCTGGCACCACTCTGGCACGACTCTGGCACAACTCTGGCACAACTTTGGCACAACTCTGGCACAACTCTGGCACAACCCTGGCACAACTCTGGCACAACCCTGGCACAACATTGCCAAAAGTGTGGCACACTTCTGGCACAACACTGGCACGACACTGGCACAACTCTGGCCCGAATCGGGCACAACTCTTGCACAACTCTGGCACAAATCTGGCACAGATCTCGCACAACTCTGGCAAAAATCTGGCACAACTATGGCATAATTCTGGCACAGCTCTGGCACAACATAGGCATAACTCTGCCACAACTCTGGCACAACTCTGGCACAATGCTGTCACAACTCTGGAACAACTCTGGAACAACTCTGGCACAACTCGAGCAGAACTCTGGCACAACTCTGGCACAACTATGGCACAACTATGGCACAACTCTGCCACAACTCTGGAACAAATCTGGCGCAACTCTGGCACAACTCTGGCAGAACTCTGGCACACATCTGGTACAACTTTGGCACACCTCTCGCACACCTCTGGCAAAGCTCTGGCACAGCTCTGGCACAGCTCTGGAACAACTCAAGCACAACTATGGAACAACTCTGGAACTACTCAAGCTCCTTTCTGGCACACCTATGGCACAACTCTGGCACAACTGTGGCACAACCCTGGCACAACTCTAGCACAATTCTGGCATAACTGTGGCACAGTTTTGGCACAGCTCTGGCACAACCCAGGCACAACTCTGGCACAACGTTTGCACAACTCCATTATAACTGTGGCAAAACCATGACACAACTCTGGCACAACCCTGACACAACTCTGGAACAACTCTGGCACAACTCTGGCACAACTCTGGCACAACTCTGGCACAACTCTGGCACAACTCTGGCACAACTCGAGCACAACTTTAGCACAACTCTGGCACAACTATGAAAAAACTCTGGCCAACTCTAGAACAAATCTGGCACAATTCTGGCACAACTCTGGTAGAACTCTCGCACACATCTGGCTTAACTTTGGCACAACTCTGGCACGACTCTGGCACAGTTCTCCCACAACTCTGGCACATCTCTGGAACAACTCAAGCACAACTATGGCACAACTCTGGCACAACTCTGGCACTAGTCTGGCACCTTTCTGGCACAACTATGGCACAACTCTGGCACAACTCTGGCACAACTCTGGCATGACTCTAACACAACCCTGACACAACTTTGGAACAATTGCAGCACAACTCTGGCACAACTCTGGCACAACTCTGGCTCAAGTCTGGTACAGCTCTGGAACAACTCTGGCCCAATTATGGCACAGCTCTGGTACAACTCTGGCACAACTCTGGAACAATTCTGGCATAGCTCTGGCACAACACTGCCACAACTCTGGAACAATTCTAGCATAACTCTGGTACAACTCTGGCACTACTCTTGCATGACTCTGGCACAACTCTGGCACAACTCTAGCTCAACTCTGGCACAACTCTAGCACAACTCGGGCCCATCTCGAGCACAAATCTGGCACAACTCTGGCACAACTCTGGCACAACTCTGGAAAAACTTTGGCACAACACTGGCACACCTTTGCCACAACTGTGGCACAATTCCGGCGCATCTCTGGCACAACACTGGCACAACTCTGGAACAAATCTGGCACACCTCTGGCACAACTCTGGCACAACTGTGGCACAACTCTCGCACAACTCGGGCACAATTCTGGCACAACTGTATCATATCTTTGGCACATCTCTGGCACAACCCTGGAACAACTCTGGCACAACTGTCGCACTACTCCGTTATAACTCTGGCACAACTCTGGCACAACTATGACACAACTGCGGCACAACTCTGGTACAAATCTGGCACAACCCTGGCACAACCCTAGGACAACTCTGGCACACCTCCAGCACAACTCTGGCACAACTTTGGCGCAGCTATGGCACATTCTGGCACAACTCTGGCAGAACTCAGGCACAGCTTTGCCACAACTCAAGCACAACTATGGCACAACTCTCACACAACGCTAGCACTACTCTGGCACCTTTCAGGCACAACTCTGGCACAACTCTAGCACAACTCTGGAACAACTCTGGCACAACTCTGGCACAACTCTGGCATAACTCCGGCACAACTCTGGCACAAATCTGACACAACTCTGGCATACCTCTGTTACAACTCTGGCACAACTCTGGTACAACTCTGGAACAACTCTGGCACAACTCTGGCACAACTCTGGCACAAATCTGGCACAGCTTGAACAGAACTCTAGCACAACTCTGGCACAACTCTGTCACTACTTTGGCAGAACTCGGGCACAACTCGAGCACAACTCTGGCAAAACTCTGGCACAACTCTGGAACAAATCTGGCACAGCTCTGGCACAACTCTAGCACAACTCATGCACACATCGGGCAAAACTTTAGCACAATCCTGGCACAACTATGGCACAACTCTGGCACAATGCTGGCACAACTCTGGCACAACTCTGGCACTACTCGAGCACAACACTGGCACAACTATGGCACAACTCTGGCACTACTCTGGCATGACTCTGGCACAACTATGGCACAACTCTGGCCCACTATGGCACTATTCTGGCACCTTTGTGGCACCACTATGGCACAACTCTGGCACAACTCTAGCACAACTCTGGCACAACTTTGGCACAACTCTGGCACAACTCTGGCAAAACCCTGGCACAACTCTTGCACAATTGTGGCACAACTCTGGTACAACTCTGGTACAACTCTGGCACAACTCTGGGACTACTCCAGCACGACACTGGCACAACTATGGCACAACTCTGGCACTACTCTGGCACAATTCTGGCACAACTCTGGCACAAATCTGACACAACTCTGGCACAACTATAGCACAACTCTGGAACAACTCTGGCACAACTCTGGCACAACTCTAGCACAACTCTGGCACAACTCTGGCACAACTCTGGCACAAATCTGGCACAACTCTGGCAAACCTCTGGCACAACTTTGCCACGACTATGGCACAATTATGGCACATATCTGGCACAACACTAACACAACTATGGCACAAGTCTGGAACACTGCTGGCACAGCTCTGGCACATTTGTGGCCCAACTCTCGCACAACTCTGGCACAATTCTGGCACAACTCTAGCACAGCTCTGGCACAACTTTGGTACAACTCTGGCACAACTCTGGCGCAACTCTGACACAACTCTGGCACAACTCTCGCACAACTCTGGCACAACTCTGGCACAACTCTGGCAGAACTCTTGCACAACACTAGCATAACTAAGGCACAACTCTGGCACAACGCTGGCAAAACTCTGGCACAACTCTGGAACAAATCTGGCACAACCCTGGCACAACTCTGGCAGACCTATGTAACAACTCTGGCAAGACACTGGCACAACCCTGGCACAATTCCGGCACAACTCTGGCTTACCTTTGGCACAACTCTGGCACAACTCCCGCACATCTCCGGCACAACTCTGGCACAACTCTGGCACAACCTTGGCACAACGCTGGCACGAGTCTGGCACAACTTTTGCACAAATCTGGACAACTCTGGCACAACTCTGGGACAACTCTGGCACAACTCTAGCACAACTCTGGAACAACTATGGCACAACTCTGGCACAACTCTGGCACAACTCAAGCACAACTCTGGTACAAATGTGGGACAACTCTGTTAATTCTCTCGCAGAACTCTGGCACAACTCTAACACAACTCTGGCACAACTCTGGCACAACTTTGCACAACTGTGGCACAATTCTGGCACATCTATAGCACAACACTTGCACAACTCCAGCACAGATATGGCACAACTCTGGCACAACTACGGCACAACTGTGCCACAACTCTCGAACAACTCTGGCACAACTCTTGCACAATTCTGTCACAACCCTGGCATAGCTCCGGCACAACTCAGGCACAACTCTGGCACAACTCCGGCACAACTGTGGCACAACTCTGGCACAACTCTATCAAAACTCTGGCACAACTCTGGCACAACCCTGAAACAACTCTGGCACAATTCTGGAATAACTCTGGCACAACTCTGTCACAACTCTTGCACAACTCTCGCACAACTCTGGCACAACTCTGGAATTAATCTGGCACAACTCTCGCCCAACTCTGGCACAACTCTGGCAAAACTCTTGCACAACTTTGGCACAACTGTGCCAAAACTGTGGCAAAACTCTGGCACAACTCTGGTACAACACTGGCAGAACTCTGGCACAGCTCTGGAACAACACAAGAACAAATATGAAAGTACTCTTGCACAACTCTGGCTCTACTTGGGCACCTTTCTGGCACAACCCTGGTACAACTCTGGCACAACTTTGACATAACTCTGGCACAACTCTGGCAAGAGTTTGGCACAACTCTGGCAAAACTCGGGCATAACTATGGCACAACTCTGGCACAACCCATGCAAAACACTGGCACAACTCTGGTACAACTCTGACAGAACTCTTGCACAACTCTGGCACAACTCTGGGACAACTCTCACATAACTCTGGCACAACATTGGCATAACTCAGGCATAACTTTGGAACAACTCTAGCACAACTCTGGAATTAATCTGGCACTAATCTGGCACAACTCTGGCACAACTCTGGCACAACTCTGGCACAACTCTTGCACAACTTTGGCACAACTATGGCACAACTCTAGCACAACTCTGGTACAACTCTGGCAGAACTCTGGCACAGCTCTGGAACAACTTCAGCACAAATATGGAAAGACTCTGGCACAACTCCGGCACTACTCTAGCACCTCTCTCAGAAAAACCCTGCCACAACGCTGGCACAACTTTGGCACAACTATGGCACAACTCTGGCACAACTCTGGCACAACTCCGGCACGACTCCGGCACAACTATGGCAAAACTCTGGCACAACTCTAGCACAACTCTGGCACAACTTTGGCACAACTCAGGCACAACTCTGGCGCAACTCTTGCAAAACACTGGCACACCCCTGGAACCACACTGGCACAACTGTGGCACAACTCTGGAACAACTCTGGCACAACTCGAGCACAAGTCTGGCACAAATCTGGCACAGTTCTGGCACTACTCTGGCACACCTCTGGCATAACTCTGGTACAACCCTGGTACAACCCTGGCACAACTCTGGCACAACGCTTGCACAATTCTCGCACAACTCTGGCTCAACTCTGGCACAACTCTTGCAAAACTCTTGCACAACTCTGGCACAACTCTGGCACAACTCTGGCACAACACAAGCACAACTCTGGCACACCTCTGGCACAACTTTGGCACGACTCTGGCACAACTTTGGCACAATTGTGGCACAATTGAAGCAAATATCTGGCACAACACTGGCATAACTCTGGAACAAATCTGGCACAACTCTGGCACAACTTTTGCACAACTCCGGCACCACTCTGGCACAATTATAGTAGAAGTCTGGCACAACACAGGCACAACTCTGGTACAACTCAAGCACATCTCTGGTACAAACCTGGCACAAATCTGGCACAACTCCGGCACAACTCTGGCACAACTCTGGCACAACTCTGGCACAACTCTGAAACAGCTCTGGCACCACTCTGGCACAACTCTGGCACAACTCTGACACCACTCTGGCACGACTGTGACACAACTCTGACACAACTCTGGCATAACTCTGACACAACTCTTGCAAAACTCTGGCAGAACTCTGGCACAACTCTGGCACAACCCTGGCACAACTTTGCCGCAACTGTGGCACAATTCCGGCACATCTCAGGCACAACAATGGCACAACTCAGGCA
Organism: Penium margaritaceum; assembly: GCA_023375785.1. NCBI lineage: Eukaryota > Viridiplantae > Streptophyta > Zygnematophyceae > Desmidiales > Peniaceae > Penium > Penium margaritaceum. The sequence goes on along the minus strand of SZWC01000213.1, from coordinate 128,981 downwards.
AAAATCGGGGACAACTCTTGCACAACTCTAGCACAAATATGCCACAGCTCTCCCACAACTCTGGCACAATTCTGGCAGAACTCTGGTACAACTCTGGCACAACTATGGCATACTTCTAACACAGCTCTGTCACAACTCTAGCACAACTCTGGCACAACTCTGGCACAACTCCGGCACAACTCTGGCACAACTCTGGCACAAGTCTGACTTAACTCTGGCACAACCCTGAAACAACTCCGGCACAACTCTGGAACAACTCTGGTACAACTCTCGCACAACTCTGGCTCAACTCTGACACAAATCCGGCACAACCCTGAAACAACTCTGGCACAACTCTTGCACAACTCTGGTACAACTCTCGCACAACTCTGGCACAACTCTGGCACAAGTCTGGCACAACTCTGGCGCAACTCTGGCACACCTCTGGCACAACGTGTGCACAACTCTGGCACAACTCTGGCACAACTCTAGCACAGCTCTGGCACAAGTCTGGCACAGCTCTGGAAAAACTCAAGCACAACTATGGCACAACTCTGGCACACCTCGAGCACTACTCTGGCACCTTTCTGTCACAACTCTGGTGCAACTCGGGCACAGCGCTAGCACAACTCTGGCACGACTCTGACACAAATCTTGCACGACACTGGCACAGCCATGAAACAACTCTGGCACAACTGCGGTACAACTCTGGCACAACTCTGACACAACTTTGGCACAACTCTGGCACAGCTTTGGCACAACTCTGGCAAACCTCTAGCACAACTCTGGCACATTTATGGTACAACTCTGGAACAACCCTGGCACAACTCTGGCACAAATCTGACACAACTCTGGCACAACTCTGGCAAAACTCTGACACAACTCTGGCACATCTCTGGCACAACTCGGGCACAACTCTGGTACAACACTAGCACACCCCTGGAACAACTCTGGCACAATTCTGGCACAGCCCTGGCAAAACTATGGCACAACTCGAGTACAACTCTGGCACAAATCTGGCACAACTCTGGCACTACTCTGTACATCTCTGGAAAAACTCTGGCACAACCCTGGCACAACTCTGGCACAACTCTAGCACACCTATGTCACAACTCTGGCACAACTATGGCACAACTATTGCACAACTCTTGCACAACACTGGCACAACTTTGGCACAACTCTTGCACAATTCTGGCACATCTCTGGCAAAACTCCAGCACTTCTCTGACAAAATAAAAGCAGAAATCTGGCACAACTTAGGCACAACTCTGGCACAAATCTGGCAAATCTCTGGCACAAAGCTGGCACAACTCTGGCACAACTCTCGCACAACTATGGCACAACTCTGGCACAACTCTGGCACAACTCTGGCACAGCCCTGGCAAAACTATGGCACAACTCGAGTACAACTCTGGCACAAATCTGGCACAGTTCTGGCACTACTCTGGCACCACTCTGGCACAACTCTGGCGCATCTCTGACACAACTCTGGCACGACTCTGGCACAACTCTGGCGCATCTCTGACACAACTCTGGCACGACTCTGGCACAACTCTGGCGCATCTCTGACACAACTCTGGCACGACTCTGGCACAACTCTGGCGCATCTCTGACACAACTCTGGCACGACTCTGGCACAACTCTGGCGCATCTCTGACACAACTCTGGCACGACTCTGGCACAACTCTGGCGCATCTCTGACACAACTCTGGCACGACTCTGGCACAACTCTGGCGCATCTCTGACACAACTCTGGCACGACTCTGGCACAACTCTGGCGCATCTCTGACACAACTCTGGCACGACTCTGGCACAACTCTGGCGCATCTCTGACACAACTCTGGCACGACTCTGGCACAACTCTGGCGCATCTCTGACACAACTCTGGCACGACTCTGGCACAACTCTGGCGCATCTCTGACACAACTCTGGCACGACTCTGGCACAACTCTGGCGCATCTCTGACACAACTCTGGCACGACTCTGGCACAACTCTGGCGCATCTCTGACACAACTCTGGCACGACTCTGGCACAACTCTGGCGCATCTCTGACACAACTCTGGCACGACTCTGGCACAACTCTGGCGCATCTCTGACACAACTCTGGCACGACTCTGGCACAACTCTGGCGCATCTCTGACACAACTCTGGCACGACTCTGGCACAACTCTGGCGCATCTCTGACACAACTCTGGCACGACTCTGGCACAACTCTGGCGCATCTCTGACACAACTCTGGCACGACTCTGGCACAACTCTGGCGCATCTCTGACACAACTCTGGCACGACTCTGGCACAACTCTGGCGCATCTCTGACACAACTCTGGCACGACTCTGGCACAACTCTGGCGCATCTCTGACACAACTCTGGCACGACTCTGGCACAACTCTGGCGCATCTCTGACACAACTCTGGCACGACTCTGGCACAACTCTGGCGCATCTCTGACACAACTCTGGCACGACTCTGGCACAACTCTGGCGCATCTCTGACACAACTCTGGCACGACTCTGGCACAACTCTGGCGCATCTCTGACACAACTCTGGCACGACTCTGGCACAACTCTGGCGCATCTCTGACACAACTCTGGCACGACTCTGGCACAACTCTGGCGCATCTCTGACACAACTCTGGCACGACTCTGGCACAACTCTGGCGCATCTCTGACACAACTCTGGCACGACTCTGGCACAACTCTGGCGCATCTCTGACACAACTCTGGCACGACTCTGGCACAACTCTGGCGCATCTCTGACACAACTCTGGCACGACTCTGGCACAACTCTGGCGCATCTCTGACACAACTCTGGCACGACTCTGGCACAACTCTGGCGCATCTCTGACACAACTCTGGCACGACTCTGGCACAACTCTGGCGCATCTCTGACACAACTCTGGCACGACTCTGGCACAACTCTGGCGCATCTCTGACACAACTCTGGCACGACTCTGGCACAACTCTGGCGCATCTCTGACACAACTCTGGCACGACTCTGGCACAACTCTGGCGCATCTCTGACACAACTCTGGCACGACTCTGGCACAACTCTGGCGCATCTCTGACACAACTCTGGCACAACTTAGGCACAACTCTGGCACAAATCTGGCAAATCTCTGGCACAAAGCTGGCACAACTCTGGCACAACTCTCGCACAACTATGGCACAACTCTGGCACAACTCTGGCACAACTCTGGCACAGCTCTGGTACAACTCTGGCACAACTCTGGCACAACTTTGAAACAGCTCTGGCACAACTCTTGCACAATTCTGGCACAACTCTGGCACAGCTTGAGCACAACTCTGGCACAACTCTGGCACAACTCATGCACTACTCTGGCACGACTCTGGCACAAGTCTGGCACGACTCTGGCACAACTCTCGCACAACTCTCGCACAACTCTGGCATAACTCTGGCACAACTCTAGCACACCTATTGCACAACTCTCGCACAACTCTGGCATAACTCTGGCACAACTCTAGCACACCTATTGCACAACTCTCGCACAACTCTGGCATAACTCTGGCACAACTCTAGCACACCTATTGCACAACTCTCGCACAACTCTGGCATAACTCTGGCACAACTCTAGCACACCTATTGCACAACTCTCGCACAACTCTGGCATAACTCTGGCACAACTCTAGCACACCTATTGCACAACTCTCGCACAACTCTGGCATAACTCTGGCACAACTCTAGCACACCTATTGCACAACTCTCGCACAACTCTGGCATAACTCTGGCACAACTCTAGCACACCTATTGCACAACTCTCGCACAACTCTGGCATAACTCTGGCACAACTCTAGCACACCTATTGCACAACTCTCGCACAACTCTGGCATAACTCTGGCACAACTCTAGCACACCTATTGCACAACTCTCGCACAACTCTGGCATAACTCTGGCACAACTCTAGCACACCTATTGCACAACTCTCGCACAACTCTGGCATAACTCTGGCACAACTCTAGCACACCTATTGCACAACTCTCGCACAACTCTGGCATAACTCTGGCACAACTCTAGCACAACTCTGGCACAACTCTGGTACAACTCTGGCACAACTCTGGCACAACTTTGGCACAACTCTGGCACAACTCTGGCACAACTCTGGCACAACTCTGGCACACCTCTGGCACAACTCTGGGACAAATCTGGCCCAACTCTGGCACAACTCTGGCACAAGTCTGGTCCAACTCTGACACAGCTCTGGAAAAACTCAAGCACAACTATGGCACAACTCTGGCACCACTCGAGCACTACTCTGGCACCTTTCTAGCACAACTCTGGCACATCTCTTGCACAACTCTGGCACGGCCATGACACAATTCCGGCACAAATGCGGCACAACTCTGGCACAACTCTAGCACAACTCTGGAAAAAATCTGGACAGCTTTGGCATGACTATGGCAAAACTCTAGCACAATTCTGCCACAATTGTCGCACAACACAGGCACAACTCTGGCACAACTCTGGCACAACTCTGACACAACTCGGGCACAACTCTTGCACAACTCTGACACAACTCTGAAACAACTCTGGTACAACTCTGGCACATCTCTGGCACAACTCTGGAGTAAATCAAGGACAACTATAACAAAACTCTGGCACAAATCTGGCACAACACTTGCACAACTCTGGCACAACTCTGGCACAACCCTGACACAACTCCGGCACAGCTACAGCACAACTCTGGCACAACTCTGGCACATCTTGGCACATTTCTGGCACTACTCTGGCACCACTCTGGCACAACTCTAGCACAACTCTGGCACACCTCTGGCACAACTCTGGCACAACTCTGGTAAAGATGTGGCATAACTCTGGCACACCTTTGCCACAAATGTGGCACAATTCCGGCACATCTCTGGCACAACACTGGCACAACTCTGGCACAAATCTGGCAAAACTCTGGCAAAACTCTGGCACAACTGTAGCACAACTCTCGCACAACTCAGGTACATTTCTGGCAGAACTCTGGCACAACTATGGCATGATTCTAGCACGGCTCTCGCACAACTCTGGCACAACTCTGCCACAACTCTGGCACAACTCCGGCACAACTCTTACACAACTCAGGCACAAATCTGGCACAACTCTGGCACAACTCTGGCACAACTCTGGCACAACTCTGGCACAACTCTGGCACAACTCTGGCACAACTCTGGCACAACTCTCGCAATACTCTGGCGCATCTCTCGGAAAACTCTTGCACAACTCAGGCACAACTCTGGCACACCTCTGGCACAGCTTTGGCACAACTCTTGTACAACTCTGGCGCAACTCTGGCACAGCTCTAGAAAAACTCAAGCACAACTATGGCCCAACTATGGCACAACTCTGGCACTATTCTGGCATCTTTCTGGCACGACACTGGCACAACTCTTGAAGAACGCTGGCACAACTCTGGCACAACTTAGGCACAACTCTGGCACAACTCTGGCACATCTCTGACATAAACCTGGCAGAACTCTGGCACAACTCTGGCACAACTCTGGCACACCTCTGGCACAACTTTGGCACACCTCTGGCACAACTATGGCACAACTGTGGCACAACTCTGGCACAACTCTTACACAGCTCTGGAAAAACTCAAGCACAACTATGGCACAACTCTGGCACAACTCGAGCACTACTCTGGCACCTTTCTGGCACAATGCTGGCACAACTCTGGCACAACTCTGGCACAACTTTGGCACAACTCTGGCAAAACTCTGGCACAATTCTGGCACAACTATAGCAAAACTCTTGCACAACTTTGGTACAACTCTGGCACAACTCTGGCGTATCTCTGACACAACTCTGGCACAATTCTGGCACAACTCTGACACAACTCTGGCACAATTCTGGCACAACTCTCGCACATTACTGGCATAACTAAGGCACAACTCTGGCAAAACACTGGCACAACTCTGGAACAAATCTGGCACAACCCTGGCACAACTCTAGCACACCTATTGCACAACTCTCGCACAACTCTGGCACAACGCCGGCACAACTCTGGTTTGCCTTTGGCAAAACTCTAGCACAACTCCCGCACAACTCCGGCACAACTCTGGCCCAACTCTGGCACAACCCTGGCACAACGCTGGCACAAGTCTGGCACAACGTTTGCACAAATCTGGCACAACTCTTGCACAACTCTGGGACAACTCTGGGACAACTCTTGCACAACTCTGTAACAACTCTGGCACAACTCTGGCACAACTCTGGCACAAGTCTGGCACAACGTTTGCACAAATCTGGCACAACTCTTGCACAACTCTGGGACAACTCTGGGACAACTCTTGCACAACTCTGTAACAACTCTGGCACAACTCTGGCACAACTCTGGCACAAGTGGAGCACAACTCTGAGACAAACGTGGCACAACTCTTTCACTTCTCTGCCAAAACTCTGGCACAACTCTAACACAACTGTGGCACAACTCTAGCACAACTCTGGCACAACTTTGCACTACTTTGGCACAATTCTGGCACATCTATAGTACAACACTTGCACAACTCCGGCACAAACATGGTACAACTCTGGCACAACTATGGCACAACTGTGCCACAACTCTCGCACAACTCTGGCACAATTCTGGCACATCTATAGTACAACACTTGCACAACTCCGGCACAAACATGGTACAACTCTGGCACAACTATGGCACAACTGTGCCACAACTCTCGCACAACTCTGGCACAACTCTTGCACAATTCTGTGACAGCTCTGGCACAGCTCCCGCACAACTCAGACACAACTCTGGAACAACTCCGGCACAACTGTGGCCCAACTCTGGCGCAACTGTGACACAACTCTGGCACAACTCTGGCACAACTCTAGCACAACTCTGGCACAACTTTGGCACAATTCTGGCATACCTCTGGCACAGCTCTGTCACAACTCTGAAAAAACTCTTGCACAACTCTGGCACAACTCTGGAATTAATCTGGCACAACTCTCGCCCAACTCTGGCAGAACTCTGGCAAAACTCTTGCACAACTTTGGCACAACTGTGGCACAACACTGGCACAACTCTGGCACAGCTCTGGTACAACTCTGGCCGAACTCTAGCACAGCTCTGGAACAATTCAAGCACAAAAATGGAAACACTCTCTCACAACTCTGGTTCTACGCGGGCACCTTTCTGGCACAACCCTAACACAACTCTGGCACAACACTGACACAACTCTGGCACAACTCTGGCACAACTCTGGCACAACTTCGGCAAAACTCGGGCTAAACTTTGGCACAACTCTGGCACAACTCATGCAAAACACTGGCACAACTCATGCACAACTCTGGCGCAACTCTTGCAAAACACTGGCACACCCCTGGAACCACTCTCGCACAACTGTGGCACAACTCTGGCACAAATCCGGCACAACTCGAGCACAAGTCTGGCACAAATCTGGCACAGTTCTGGAACTACTCTGGCACACCTTTAGCATAACTCTGGTACAACCCTGGTACAACCCTGGCACAACTCTGGCACAATGCTTGCACAATTCTGGCACAACTCTGGCTCAACTCTGGCACAACTCTTGCAAAACTTTTACACAACTCTGGCACAACTCTGGCACAACTCTGGCACAACACAGGCAAAACTCTGGCACAACTCTGGCACAACTTCGGCACGACTCTGGCACAACTTTGGTACAACTGTGGCACAATTCCAGCACATCTCTGGCACAACACTGGCACAACCCTGGAACAAATCTGGCACAACTCTGGCACAACTCTTGCACAACTCTGGCACCACTCTGGCACAATTACAGCAGAAGTCTGGCACAACTCAGGCACAACTCTGGCACAACTCTGGCACATCTCTGGCACAAACCTGGCACAAGTCTGCCACAACTCTGGCACATCTCTGGCACAACTCTGGCACAACTCTGGCACAACCCTGGCACAACTCTGAAACAGCTCTGGCACCACTCTCGCACAACTCTGGCACTACTCTGGCACAACTTGAGCACAACTCTGGAACAACTCTGGCACAACTCTGACACCTCTCTGGCACGACTGTGGCACAACTCTGGCACAACTCTGGCACAACTCTGGCAGAACTCTGGCACAAATTGGGCAAAACTCTTGCACAACACTTGCACAAATATGGCACAGCTCCCCCAAAACTCTGGCACAATTCTAGCAGAACTCTGGTACAACTCTGGCACAACTATGGCATACTTCTGGCACAGCTTTGGCACAACTCTGGCACAACTCTGGCACAACTCTGA
>SZWC01000213.1:94348-109750 GCA_023375785.1 Penium margaritaceum | reverse complement strand
GCAACCAGTTCACACCACTCCGTAACCAGTTTGCACCACTCCGGACCAGTACGCACCACTCCGCAACCAGTTCGCACCTCTCCGCAACCAGTTCGCACCACTCTGCCACCAGTTCGCACCAACCCGGAACCAGTTCGCACCACTCCGATACCAGTTTGCACCACTCCGCAACCAGTTCCAACCACTCCGCAACCAGTTCGCACCACCCCGCAACCAGTTCGCACCACTTCGCAACCAGTTCGCACCATTCCGCCAGCAGTTTCCACATCTCCGCAACCATCTTGGACAAGTCTGCAACCAGGTCCGACCACTCCGCAACCAGTTCGTACCACTCCGCAACTTGTTCTCACCACTCTGCCACCAGTTCAAACAACTCCGCAACCAGTTTGCACCACTCCACAACCAGTTCGCACCATTCCGTAACCAAATCGTACCACTCCCTAACCAGTTCGCCCCACTTCGAAACCAGTTCGCACCAGTCCGCAATCAGTTTGCACCACTCCACAACCAGTTTGCAGCACTCCGCAGCCAGTTCGTACCACTCCATGACCAGTTCGCACCAGTCCGCGACTAGTTTGCACCACTCCGCAACCAGTTTGCACCGATCCGCACAGTTTGAACCACTCCGTAACCAGTTCGCACATCTCCGCAACCAGTTTGATCCACTCCACAACCAGTCCGCACCACACCGCAACCAGTTTGCACCACTCCGCAACCAGTTCAAACCACTTCGTAACCAGTTTGCACCACTCCGCCACCAGATCGCACCATTCCGCAACCAGTTCCCACCACTCCGCAAGCAGTTCGCACCACTCCGCAACCGGTTTGCACCAATCTGCAACCAGTTTGCACCACTACGCAACCAGTTTGCACCACTCTGCAACCAGTTTGCACCTCTCCGCAACCAGTTCGCACAACGCCGCAACCAGTGTGCACCGATCCTCAACCAGTTCGCACCACTCCTTAGCCAGTTCGCACCACTCCGCAACCAGTTTGCACCACTCTGCAACCAGTTCGCACCACTTCGCAACCAGCTCCCACCACTCCGCAACCAGTTCCCACCACTCTGCAACCAGTGCGCACCACTCTGCAACCAGTTCGCACCACTCCGCAACCAGTTCGCACCACTCCGCAACCCGTTTGCACCACTCCGCTACCAGTTCACACCACTCCGCAACAAGCTCGCACCTCTTTGCAACCAGTTCGCACCACTCTGCAACCAGTTTGCACCACGCCGGAAGCAGTTCGCACCAATCCGCAACCAGTTCGCACCACTCCGCAATCAGTTCCCACCACCACGCAACCAGTTTGCACCACTTCGCAACCAGTTCGCACAACTCCGCAACCAGTTTCCACCACTCCGCAACCAGCTTGCACCACTCGGCAACCAAATCCCACCACTCTGAACCAGTTCGCACCATTCCGCAACCAGTTTGCACCACTCTGCAACCAGTTCGAACCACTCTGCAACCAGTTTGCACCACTCCGTAACCGGTTCACACCATTCCGCAACCAGCTCGTACCACTCCACAACCAGTTCGCACCAATCCGCAACCAGTTCGCACCACTCCCCAACCATTTTGCACCATTGCGTTACCAATTTGCACCACTCCCCAGCCAGTTTGTACCACTTCATGACCAGTTCGCTCCTCTCCGCAACTAGCTTGCACCACTCCGCAACAAGTTTGCACCAATCCGCAACCAGTCTGCACCATTCCGTAACCAGTTCGCACCACTCCGCAACCAGTTTGCACCAATCCACAGCCAGTTTGCACCACTTTGCAACCAGTTTGCACAACTCCGCAACCAGTTCGCACAACTCCGCAACCAGTTCGCACCACTCTACAACCAGTCCGCACCACTCCACAACCAGTTGGTCACACTCCGCAACCAGTTCGCACTACTCCGCAACCAGTTATCACCACTCTGCAACCAAGTAAAACGACCCTACAACCCGTTCGCACCACTCCGCAACCAGTTCGCACCACTCCGCAACCAGTTAGCACCACTCCGCAACCAGTTCGCACCACTCCGCAACCAGCTCGCACTATTCCGCAACCAGTTCGCACCACTCTGCAACCGGTTTGCACCACTCCGCAACCAGTTCACACCATCCCACAACCAGTTCGCACCACTCCGCACCCAGTTCACACCACTCCGCAACCCGTTCGCACCACTCTGCAACCAGTTCGTACCACTCCGCAACCCGTTTGCACCACTCCGCAACCAGTTCGCACCACTCCGCAACAAGTTTGCACCTCTCCGCAACCAGTTCGCACCACTCTGCAACCATTTCGCACCGCTCCGGAACCAGTTCGCACCACTCCGCAACCAGTTCGCACCACTTCGCAACCAGTTCGCACCACTCCGCAACCAGTTTCCACCACTCTGCAACCAGCTTGCACCACTCCGCAACCAGGTTGCACCACTCCGCAACCAGTTCGCACCACTCCGCAACCAGTTCGCACCACTCTACAGCCAGTTCGAACCACTCCGCAACCAGTGTGCACCACTCCGCAACCGGTTCGCACCATTCCGCAACCAGCTCGTACCACTCCACAATCGCACCAATCCGCAACCAGTTCCCACCACTCCGCAACCAGTTTGCACCATTCCTTTACCAGTGTGCACCACTCCCCAGCCAGTTCGTACCACTCCATGACCACTTGGCATCTCTCCGCAACTAGTTTGCACCACTCCGCAACCAGTTTGCACCAATCCGCAACCAGTCCGCACCATTCCGTAATTAGTTCGCACCAGTCCGCAACCAGTTTGCACCAATCCACAGCCAGTTTGCACCACTCCGCAACCAGTTTGCACCAATCCGCAACCAGTCCGCACCATTCCGTAATTAGTTCGCACCAGTCCGCAACCAGTTTGCACCAATCCACAGCCAGTTTGCACCACTTCGCAACCAGTTTGCACCACTCCGCAACCAGTTTGCACAACTCCGCAACCAGTTCGTACCACTCCGCAACCAGTCGGCACCACTCCACAACCAGTTCGCACCACTCCGCAACCAGTTTGCACCACTCCGCAACCAGTTTGCACAACTCCGCAACCAGTTCGTACCACTCCGCAACCAGTCGGCACCACTCCACAACCAGTTCGCACCACTCCGCAACCAGTTCGCACCATTCCGTAACTAGTTCGCACCACTCTGCACCCAGTTCGCACCACTCCGCAACCGACTTTCACCCCTCCGCAACCAGTTCGCACCACTGCGCAACCAGTTCGCACCACTCCACAACCAGTTCACACCACTCAACAACCAGTTCGCACCACTCTGCAACCAGTTCGCACTACTCCGCAACCAGTTCGCACCACTCTGCAACCAGTTTGCACCACTCTGCAACCAGTTTGCACCACTACGCAACCAGTTCGCATCAATCAGCCACCAGTTCACACCACTCCGCAACCAGTTCGCACCACTCTGCAACCAGTTCGCACCACTCCGCAACCAGTTCGCACCACTCCGCAACCAGTTCGCACCACTCCGCAACCAGTTCGCACCACTTCGCAACCAGTTCGCACCACTCCGCAACCAGTTCGCACCACTCCGCCACCAGTTCACACCACTCCGCAACCAGTTCGCACCACTCTGCAACCAGTTCGCACCACTCCGCAACCAGTTCGCACCACTCCGCAACCAGTTCGCACCACTCCGCAACCAGTTTGCACCAATCCGCAACCAGTTAGCACCATTCCGTAACCAGTTGGCACATCTCCGCTAACCGTTTACACCAGTCCACAACCAGTTTGCACCACTCCGTAACCATTTTGCACCACTCGGCAACCGTTCGCACATCTCTGCAACCAGTTTGCATTAGTCCGCAACCAGTCTGCACCACTCCGCAACCAGTTCGCACCACATCGCAACCAGTTCGCACCACCCCGTATCCAGTTCGCACTTCTCCACAACCAGTTCGCACGACTCTCAAACCGCTTTGCACCACTCTGCAACCAGTTCGCACCACTCCGCAACCCGTTCGCACCCCTCCGCAACCCATTCGCACCAATCCGCAACCTGTTTGCACCACCCCGCAACCAGTTCGCACCACTCTGCAACCAGTTCGCACCACTCCGAAACCAGTTTGCACTACTCCGCAACCAGCTTGCACCAATCCGCAACTAGTTTGCATCCCTCCGCAACCAGTTGGCACCACTCTGCAACCAGTTGGCACCACTCCGCAACCAGTTCGCACAACTCCGCAACCAGTTCGCACCACTCCGCAACCAGCTCGCACCACTTCTGAGATAGCTCGCACCACTTCGTAACCAGTTCGCACCACTTCGCAACTCGTTCGCACCACTCCGCAAACAGCTCGCACCACTGCGCAGCCAGTTCCCACCACTCTGCATCCAGTTCGCACCACTAAGGAACCAGTTCGCACCACTGTGGAACCAGTTTGCACCACTCTGCAACCAGTTTGCACCACTCCGCAACCCGTCCGCACCGCTCCGCAACCAGTTTGCACCACTCCGCAACCAGTTCGCACCACTCCCCAACCAGTTCGCACCATTCCGCAACCAGTTCGCACCACTCCACAACCAAATCGCACCACTGTGCAACCAGCTCGCACCACTCTACAACCAGGTCGCACCACTCCGCAACCAGTTCGCAACACTCCGCAACCAGTTCGCACCACTCTGCAACCAGTTGGCACCACTCCGCAACCAGTTCGCACCACTCTGCAAGCAGTTCGCACCACTCCGCAACCAGTTCGTACCACTTTGCAACCAGTTCACACCACTCCCCAACCAGTTTGCACCACTCCGCAACCAGTTTGTACCACTCCGCAACCAGTTTGGACAACTCCACAGCCAGTTCGTACAACTCCGCTACCAGTTCGCACCACTCCGCAACTAGTTCGCACCACTCCGCAACCAGTTTGCACCACTCCTCAACCCGTTTGCACCATTCCACATTTCGTTTGCACCACTCCGCAACCAGTCTGAACCACTCTGCAACCAGTTCGCACCACTCCACAACCAGTTTGCACCAATCCGCAACCAGTTTGCACCATTCCACATTTCGTTTGCACCACTCCGCAACCAGTCTGAACCACTCTGCAACCAGTTCGCACCACTCCACAACCAGTTTGCACCAATCCGCAACCAGTTTGCCCCAATCCGCAGCCAGTTTGCACCACTCCCCAACCAATACGCACCACTCCGCAACCAGTTAGCACCACTCCGCAACCAGTCCGCACCACTCTGTAACCAGCTTGCACCAATCCGCAACCAGTTTGCACCACTCCCCAACCAATACGCACCACTCCGCAACCAGTTAGCACCACTCCGCAACCAGTCCGCACCACTCTGTAACCAGCTTGCACCAATCCGCAACCAGTTTTCACCACTCTGCAACCAGTTCGCTCCACTCCACAAGCAGTTTGCACCACTCCGCAAGCAGTTGGCACCACCCCGCAACCATCTCGCACCAGTGCGCAACCTGTTCGCACCACTCTACAACCAGTTGGCACCACTCTGCAACGAGTTCCCACAGCTCTGCAACCAGTTCGCACCTCTCGGCAACCAGTTTAAACCACTCCGGAAACGGTTCGCACCACTCCACAACCAGTTCACCCCACTCCGTAACCAGTTCGAACCACTCGGCAATCAGTTTGCACCACTCCATAGCCAGTTCGCACCACTCCGCAACCAGTTCGCACCTCTCGGCAACCTGTTCGCACCACTCCGCGACCAGTTCGCACCACTCCGCGACCAGTTCGCACCACTCCGCGACCAGTTCGCACCACTCCGCGACCAGTTCGCACCACTCCGCGACCAGTTCGCACCACTCCGCGACCAGTTCGCACCACTCCGCGACCAGTTCGCACCACTCCGCAACCAGTTCGCACCACTCCGCAAACAATTTGCACCAATCCACAACCAGTTTGCACCACTCCGCAACCAGTACGCACCACTCGGCAACCTGTTCGCACCACTCCGCAACCAGTTCGCACCACTCCGCAACCAGTTCGCACCACTCCGTAACAAGTTTGCACCACTCTGTAACCAGTGCGCACCACTCCGCATCCAGTTCGCAACACTCCACAACCAGTTCCCACCACTCCGCAACCAGTTTGCACCACTCCGCAAGTAGTTCGCACCACTCCGCAACCAGTTTGCACCACTCCAAAACCAGTTCGCACAACTCTATTAACAGTTTGCACCACTCCGCAACCATTTCGCACCATCCTCAACCAGTTTGCACCACTCAGCAACCGGTTCGTACCAATCAGCAACAAGTTCCCACGACTTCGCAACCATTTCGCACCACTCACCAGGTTGGCACCACATCGCAACCAGTTTGCACCACTCCGCAACCAGTTCGCACCAGTCAGCAACCAGTTCGCACCACTCCGCAACCAGTTCGCACCACTGTGTAACCAGTTTGCACCACTCCACAACCAGTTTGCACCACTCCACAACCAGTTCGCACCACTCCCCAACCAGTTTGCACCAATCCGCAACCAGTTAGCACCATTCCGTAACAAGTTGGCACAACTCCGCAACCAGTTTGCACCAGTCCGCAACCAGTTTGCACCACTCCGTAACCAGTTTGCACCACTCCGCAACCAGTTTGCACAACTCCGCAACCAGTTTGGACCACTCTGCAACCAGTCCGCACCAATCCGCAACCAGTTCGCACCACTCCGCAACCAGTTCGCACCACTGCGTAACCAGTTCGCACCACTCTGCAACCGCTTCGCACCACTCTGCAACCAGTTCGCACCACTCAACAACCCGTTCCCACCACTCCGCAACCCATTCGCACCACTCAGAGCCCGTTTGCACCACTCCTCAACCAGTTCACACCACTCCGCAACCAGGTCTTACCACTCCGCAACCAGTTCGCACCACTCCGCAACCAGTTCGCACAACTCCGCAACCAGTTCGCACCACTCCGCAACCAGCCTGCACCACTCCGCAACCAATTCGCACCAATCCGCAACCAGTTAACATCACTCCGTAACCAGTTTGCACCACTCCGCAACCAGTTCGCACCACTCTGCAACCGCTTCGCACCACTCTGCAACCAGTTCGCAGCACTCCCCATTCAGTTCTCACCACTCCGCAACCAGTTCGCATCACATCCCAACCAGTTGGCACCACTCCCCAACCAGTTTCCACCACACTGCAACCAGCTTGCACCACTCCGCAACCAGGTCGCACCACTCCACAACCAGTTCGCACCACTCCGCAACCAGTTCGCACCACTGTGCAACCAGTTCGCACCGATGCGCAACCAGTTTGCACCACTCCGCAACCAGTTTGCACCACTCCGCAACTAGTTCGCACCACTCCACAACCAGTTGCCACCACTTCGCAACCAGTTCATACCACTCTGCAACCAGTTCGCACCAATCGGCAACCAGTTTGAAACACTCTGCAACCAGTTCGCACCACTCCGCAACAAGTTCGCACCACTCCGCAACCAGTTCGGACCACTCCACAACCAGTGGGCACCACTCCGCAATCCGTTTGCACCGCTCCGTAACCAGTTTGCATCACTCCGCAACAAGTTAGCACCACTCCGCAACCAGTTTGCACCACTCCGCAACCAGTTTGCACCACTCCGCAACCAGTTCGCACCACTCTGCAACCAGTTCGCACCAGTCCGCAACCATTTCGCACCACTCTGCAACCAGTTTGCACCACTCTGCAACCAGTTCGCACCACTCCGCAACCAGTTCGCACCACTACGCAACCAGTTCGCACCACTCCGCAACCAGTTCCCACCTCCTCGCAACCAGTTCGCACCACTCCGAAACCAGTTTGCAACGCTCCCGACCAGCTCGCACCACTCCGCAACCAGTTCGCACCACTCTACAACCAGTTCGCACCACTCCGCAACCAGTTCGCACTTCTCCGCAACCAGTTCGCACCACTCCGCAACCAGTACGCACCACTCTGCAACCAGTTCGCACCACTCTGCAACCAGTTCGCACCACTCTGCAACCAGTTCGCACCACTCTGCAACCAGTTCGCACCACTCCGCAACCAGTTTGCACCACTCCACAACCAGTTCGCACCATTCCGTAACCAAATCGTACCACTCCCTAACCAGTTCGCCCCACTTCGAAACCAGTTCGCACCAGTCCGCAATCAGTTTGCACCACTCCACACCCAGTTTGCACCACTCCGCAGCTAGTTCGTACCACTCCATGACCAGTTCGCACCAGTCCGCGACTAGTTTGCACATCTCCGCAACCAGTTTGCACCGATCCGCACAGATTGCACCACTCCGTAACCAGTTTCCACCACTCCGCAACCAGTTCGCACAACCCCGCAACCAGTTCCCTCCACTCCACAACCAGTCCGCACCACTCCGCAACCAGTTTGCACCACTCCGCAACCAGTTCGAACCACTTCGTAACCAGTTTGCACCACTCCGTCACCAGTTCGCACCATTTCGCAACCAGTTCGCACTACTCCGCCAGCAGTTCGCACCACTCAGCAACCAGTTTGCACCAATCTGCAACCAGTTTGCACCACTGCGCAACCAGTTTGCCCCACTCAACAACCAGTTTGCACCACTGCGCAACCAGTTCGCACAACTCCGCAACCAGTGTGCACTGATCCGCAACCAGTTCGCACCACTCCTCGGCCAGTTCGCACCACTCCGCAACCAGTTTGCACCACTCTGCAACCAGTTCGCACCACTCTGCAACCAGTGCGCACCACTCTGCAACCAGTTTGCACCACTCCGCAACCAGTTCGCACCACTTCGCAACCAGCTCGCACCACTCCGCAACCAGTTCGCACCACTCTGCAACCAGTGCGCACCACTCTGCAACCAGTTCGCACCACTCCGCAACCAGTTCGCACCACTCCGCAACCCGTTTGCACCACTCCGCTACCTGTTCACACCACTCCGCAACCAGTTCGCACCTCTTTGCAACCAGTTCGCACCACTCTGCAACCAGTTTGCACCACGTCGGAAGCAGTTCGCACCAATCCGCAACCAGTTCGCACCACTCCACAACCAGTTCCCACCACCACGCAACCAGTTCGCACCACTTTGCAACCAGTTCGCACCACTCCGCAACCAGTTTCCACCACTCCGCAACCAGCTTGCACCACTCCTCAACCAAGTCCCACCACTCCGAACCAGTTCGCACCATTCCGCAGCCAGTTTGCACCACTCTGCAACCAGTTCGAACCACTCTGCAGCCAGTTTGCACCACTCCGTAACCGGTTCGCACCATTCCGCAACCAGCTCGTACCACTCCGCAACCAATTTGCACCAATCTGCAACCAGTTCGCACCACTCCCCAACCAGTTTGTACCACTCCATGACCAGTTTGCACCTCTCCGCATCTAGCTTGCACCACTCCGCAACCAATTTGCACCAATCCGCAACCAGTCTGCACCATTCCGTAACCAGTTCGCACCACTCTGCAACCAGTTTGCACCAATCCACAGCCAGTTTGCACCACTTCTCAACGAGTTTGCACCACTCCGCAACCAGTTCGCACAACTCCGCAACCAGTTCGCACCACTCTGCAACCAGTCCGCACCACTCCACAACCAGTTGGTCACACTCCGCAACCAGTTCGCACTACTCCGCAACCAGTTCTCACCACTCTGCAACCAATTGAAACCACCCTACAACCCGTTCGCACCACTCCCCAACCAGTTCGCACCACTCCGCAACCAGCTCGCACCACTCCGCAACCAGTTTGCAACACTCCGCAACCAGCTCGCACCATTCCGCAACCAGTTTGCACCACTCTGCAACCAGTGCGCACCACTCCGCAACAAGTTCGCACCACTCTTCAACCAGTTCGCACCACTCGCAACCAGTTGGCACCACTCCGCAACCAGTTTGCACCACTCCGCAACCAGTCTGCACCACTCCGCAACCAGTTCGCACCACATCGCAACCAGTTCGCACCACCCCGTAACCAGTTCGCACTTCTCCACAACCAGTTCGCTCGACTCTCCAACCGCTTTGCACCACTCTGCAACCAATTCGCACCACTCCGCAACCCGTTCGCACCACTCCGCAACCCATTCGCACCAATCCGCAACCTATTTGCACCACTCCGCAACCTGTTCGCACCACTCTGCAACCAGTTCGCACCACTCCGCAACCAGTTCGCACTACTCCGCAACCAGCTTGCACCAATCCGCAACTAGTTTGCATCCCTCCGCAACCAGTTGGCACCACTCTGCAACCAGTTGGCACCACTCCGCAACCAGTTCGCACAACTCCGCAACCAGTCCGCACCACTCCGCAACCAGCTCGCACCACTTCTCAGCCAGCTCGCACCACTTCGTAACCAGTTCGCACCACTCCCCAACTCGTTCTCGCCACTCCGCAAACAGCTCGCGCCACTGCGCAGCCAGTTCGCACCACTCCCCATCCAGTTCGCACCACTACAGAACCAGTTCGCACCACTCTGGAACCAGTTTGCACCACTCTGCAACCAGATAGCACCACTCCGCAACCCGTCCGCACCACTCCGCAACCAGTTTGCACCACTCCGCAACCAGTTCGCACCACTCCCAACCCAGTTCGCACCGGTCCACAACCAGTTCGCACCACTTCACAACCAAATCGCACCACTGTGCAACCAGCTCGCACCACTCTACAGCCAGATCGCACCACTCCGCAACCAGTTCACAACACTCCGCAACCAGTTCGCACCACTCTGCAACCAGTTGGCACCACTCCGCAACCAGTTCGCACCACTCTGCAAGCAGTTCGCACCACTCCGCAACCAGTTTGTACCACTTCGCAACCAGTTCACACCACTCCCCAACCAGTTTGCACCACTCCGCAACCAGTTTGTACCACTCCGCAACCAGTTTGGACAACTCCACAGCCAGTTCGTACAACTCCGCTACCAGTTGGCACCACTTCGCAACTAGTTCGCACCACTCCGCAACCAGTTTGCACCACTCCTCAACCCGTTTGCACCATTCTGCAACCAGTTTGCACCACTCCGTAACCAGTTTGCACCACTCTGCAACCAGTTCGCACAACTCCGCATCCCGTTTGCACCACTCCGCAACCAGTCCAAACCACTCAGCAACCAGTTCGCACCACTCCACAACCAGTTTGCACCAATCCGTAACCAGTTTGCACCAATCCGCAGCCAGTTTGCACCACTCCCCAACCAATACGCACCACTCCGCAACCAGTTAGCAACACTCCGCAACCAGTTCGCACCACTCTGTGACCAGCTTGCACCAATCCGCAACCAGTTTTCACCACTCTGCAACCAGTTCGCTCCACTCCACAAGCAGTTTGCACCACTCCGCAAGCAGTTTGCACCACCCCACAACCATCTCGCACCAGTCCGCAACCTGTTCGCACCACTCTACAACCGGTTTGCACCACTCTGCAACAAGTTCCCACAACTCTGCAACCAGTTCGCACCACTCGGCAACCAGTTTGCACCACTCCGGAACCGGTTCGCACCACTCCACAACCAGTTCACCCCACTCTGCAACCAGTTCGCACCACTCGGCAATCAGTTCGCACCACTCCATAGCAAGTTCGCACCACTCCGCAACCAGTTCGCACCACTTCACAAACAGTTTGCACCAATCCACAACCAGTTTGCACCACTCCGCAACAAGTACGCACCACTCGGCAACCTGTTCCCACCACTCCGCAACCAGTTCGCACCACTCCGCAACCAGTTTGCACCACTCCGTAACAAGTTTGCACCACTCCGTAACCAGTGCGCACCACTCCACAACCACTTCACAACACTCCGCAACCAGTTCCCACCACTCCGCAACCAGTTTGCACCACTCCGCCAGTAGTTCGCACCACTCCGCAACCAGTTTGCACCACTCCAAAACCAGTTCGCACAACTCTGCAAACAGTTTGCACCACTCCGCAACCAGTTCGCACCCTCCTCAACCAGTTTGCACCACTCCGCAACCGGTTCGTACCAATCAGCAACAAGTTCGCACCACTTCGCAACCATTTCGCACCACTCACCAGGTTGCCACCACTTCGCAACCAGTTTGCACCACTCCGCAACCAGTTCGCACAAGTCAGCAACCAGTTCGCACCACTCCGCAACCAGTTCGCACCACTGTGTAACCATTTTGCACCACTCCGCAACCAGTTTGCACCACTCCACAACCAGTTCGCACCACTCCACAACCAGTTTGCACCAATCCGCAACCAGTTAGCACCATTCCGTAACAAGTTGGCACAACTCCGCAACCAGTTTGCACCAGTCCGCAACCAGTTTGCACCACTCCGTAACCAGTTTGCACCACTCCGCAACCAGTTTGCACAACTCCGCAACCAGTTTGGACCACTCCGCAACCAGTCCGCACCAATCCGCAACCAGTTCGCACCACTCCGCAACCAGTTTGCACCACTGCGTAACCAGTTCGCACCACTCCACAACCAGTTCGCACCACTCTGCAACCGTTTCGCACCACTCTGCAACCAGTTCGCACCACTCAGCAACCCGTTCGCACCACTCCGCAACCCATTCGCACCACTCGGAGCCCGTTTGCACCACTCCTCAACCAGTTCACACCCCTCCACAACCAGGTCGCACCACTCCGCAACCAGTTCGCACCACTCCGCAACCAGTTCGCACAAGTCCGCAACCAGTTCGCACCACTCCGCAACCAGGTTCACCACACTGCAACCGGTTTGCACCACTCCGGACCAGTTCGCACCACTCTGCAACCAGTTTGCACCTCTCCGCAACCAGTTCGCACACGTCCGGAACCAGTTTGCACCACTCCGCAACCAGTTCGCACCACTCCGCAACCGGTTTGCACCACTCCGGACCAGTTCGCACCACTCTGCAACCAGTTTGCACCTCTCCGCAACCAGTTCGCACACGTCCGGAACCAGTTTGCACCACTCCGCAACCAGTTCGCACCACTCCGCAACCGGTTTGCACCACTCCGGACCTGTTCACACCACTCTGGAACCAGTTTGCACCTCTCCGCAACCAGTTTGCACCACTCTGCAACCAGTTCGCACCACCCCGCAACCAGTTCGCACCACTCCGCAACCAGTTTGCACCAATCCGCAACCAGTTCGTACCACTGCGCAGCCAGTTTGCACCGCTCCCCAACCAGTTCGCACCACTCCGCAGCCAGTTCGCACCACTCCGCTACCAGTTCGCACCACTCCTGAACCAGTTTGCACCACTTCGTAACCAGGTTGCATCACTCCCCAACCAGTTCGCACCACTCCGTAACCATTTCGCACCACTCTACAACCAGTTGGCACCACTCCGCAACCAGTTTGCACCACTCGGCAAGCAGTTTGCACCACTCTGCAACCAATTTGCACCACTCCGCAGCCAGTTCGTACCACTCCGCTACCAGTTCGCACCACTCCGCAACTAGTTCGCACCACTCCGCAACCAGTTCGCACCACTCCTGAACCCGTTTGCACCATTGTGCAACCAGTTTGCACCACTCCGTAACCAGTTTGCACCACTCTGCAACCAGTTCCCAAAACATTGGAACCAGTTTGCACCACTCCACAACCAGTCCAAACCACTGCGCAACCAGTTTGCACCACTCCACAACCAGTTCGCACCAATCCGCAACCAGTTTGCACCGATCCGCAACCAGTTGGCACCACTCCGCAATCAGTACGCACCACTCCGCAACCAGTTCGCACCACTCTGCAACTCGTTCGCACCCCTCCGCAACCAGTTCGCCCCACTCTGCAACCAGTACGCACCACTCCGCAACCAGTTCGCACCACTCTGCAACTCGTTCGCACCCCTCCGCAACCAGTTCGCCCCACTCTGCAACCAGTACGCACCACTCCGCAACCAGTTCGCACCACTCTGCAACTCGTTCGCACCCCTCCGCAACCAGTTCGCCCCACTCTGCAACCAGTACGCACCACTCCGCAACCAGTTCGCACCACTCTGCAACTCGTTCGCACCCCTCCGCAACCAGTTCGCCCCACTCTGCAACCAGTACGCACCACTCCGCAACCAGTTCGCACCACTCTGCAACTCGTTCGCACCCCTCCGCAACCAGTTCGCCCCACTCTGCAACCAGTACGCACCACTCCGCAACCAGTTCGCACCACTCTGCAACCAGTTTGCACCACTCTGCAACCAGTTTGCACCACTCCGCAACCAATTCTCACCACTCTCCAACCAGTCCGCACCACTCTGCAACCAGCTTGCACAAATCCGCAACCAGTTTTCACCACTCCGCAACCCGTTCGCACCACTCCGCAAGCAGTTTGCACCACTCCGTAAGCAGTTCCCACCATTCCGGAACGAGTTTGCACGACTCTACAACCAGTTCGCCCCACTCCGCAACCACTTCGCACCACACGGCAATCAGTTCGCACCACTCTGTAACCAGTTCGCAGCACTCCGCAACCAGTTCGCACCACTCCGCAAGCAGTTTGCACCAATCGGCAACCAGTTTGCACCACTCCGCAACCAGTACGCACCACTCCGCAACCAGTTCGCAGCACTCCGCAACCAGGTCGCACCACTCCGCAACCGGTTGGCATCACTCCGCAACCAGTTCGCACCACTCGGCAACCAGTTCCCACCACTCCGCAACCAGTTTGCACCACTTCGCAAGTACTTCGCACCACTCCGCAACCAGTTTGCACCTCTCCGAAACCAGTTCGCACAACCCCGCAAACAGTTTGCACCACTCCGCAGCCAGTTCGCATCACTCCGCAACCGGTTCGCACCACTCCGCAACCAGTTCGCACCACTCCTCATCCAGTTTAAACCACTATGCAACCGGTTCGCACCAATCAGCAACAGGTTCGCACCACTCCGCAACCAGTTCGCACCACTCCGCAACCAGTTCGCACCACTCTGCAACCAGTTTGCACCACTCCGCAACCAGTTCGCACCACTCCGCAACCAGTTTGCACCCCTTCGCTACCAGTTCGCACCACTCCGCAACCAGTTTGGACCACTCCGCAACCAGTTGCACCACTTCGCAACCAGTTTGCACCTATCCGCAACCAGTTTGCACCACACCGCAACCCGTTCGCACAACTCAGCAACCAGTTCGCACCACTCTGCAACCAGTTCCCATAACTCCACAAGCAGTTCGCACCACTCCGCAACCAGTTCGGAGCACTCGGCAAGCAGTTTACATAACTCTGCAACCAGTTGGCACCACTCCGCGTCCAGTTCGCACCACTCCGCAACCAATTCGCACCAGTCCGCAACCAGTCTGCACCACTCCCCAACCAGTACACATCACTCCGCAACCGGTTCGCACAACTCCACAACCAGTTTGCACCACTCCGCAACCAGTTCGCACCACTCCGCAACCAGTTCGCACCACTCCCATCCAGTTCACACCACTCTGCAACCAGTTCGCACCATTGCGCAGCAAATTCGCACCACTCCGCATCCAGTTCGCACCACTCCTCAACCAGTTCGCACCACT
>SZWC01000213.1:49844-94092 GCA_023375785.1 Penium margaritaceum | reverse complement strand
CCAGTTCACACCACTCTGCAACCAGTTCGCACCATTGCGCAGCAAATTCGCACCACTCCGCATCCAGTTCGCACCACTCCTCAACCAGTTCGCACCACTTCGCAACCACTTCGCACCACTCCGCAACCAGTTTGCACCATTCCGGAACTAGCTCGCACCACTCCGCAACCAGTTCGCACCACTCCGCAACCTGTTCGCACCACTCCGCAACCAGTTCTCACCACTGTGCAACCAGTTCGCACCACTCCGAAACCAGTTTGCACCACTCCGCAACCAGTTCGCACCACTTTGCAACCAGTTTGCACCACTCCGCAACCAGTTCGCACCACTCCACAACCAGTTCGCACCACTCTGCAACCAGTTCGCACCACTCCGCAACCAGTTCGCACCACTCCGCATCCAGTTTCCATCACTCTGCAACCAGCTCGCACCACTCCGCAACCAGGTCTCACCACTCCACAACCAGTTTGCATCACTCCGCAACCAGTTCGCACCACTCTGCAACCAGTTCGCACCACTCCGCAACCAGTTTGCACCACTCCGCAAGCAGTTCGCACCACTCCGCAAGCAATTTCCAATTCTCCTCAACTAGTTCGTACCACTCCGCAACCAGTTTGCACCACTCCCCAACCAGTTCGCACCATTCCGCAACCAGTTTGCACCACTCCGCAACCAGTTTGCACCACTCCTCAGCCTGTTCGTACCACTCCGCGACCAGTTCGCTCCACTCCGCAACTAGTTCGCATCACTCCGCAACCAGTTTGCACCAACCCGCAACCAGTTTGCTTCACTCCGTAACCAGTTCGCACCACTACGCAACGCGTTTGCACCAATCCGCAACCAATTTGCACCACTCCGTGACCAGTTTGCACCACTCTGCAACCAGTTTGCACAACTCCACAACCCGTTCGCACCACTTCGCAACCAGTCCAAACCACTTTGCAACCAGTTCGCAGCACTCTACAACCATTTCGCACCACTCCTCAACCAGTTTGCACCACTCACAACCAGTTTGCTCCACTCTGCAGCCAGGTCGTACCACTCCATGTCCAAAACGCACCACTCCGCAACTAGTTCGCACCACTCCGCATCCAGTTTGCACCAATCCGCAACCAGTTTGCACCATTCGGTAACCAGTTCGCACCAATCCGCAACCAGATTGCACCAATCCGCAACCAGTTTGCACCACTATGTGACCAGTTGGCAGCACTCCCCAACCAGTTCGCACAACTCCGCAACCAGTTCACACCACTCCGCAACCAGCCTGCACCACTCCGCAACCAATTCGCACCACTCCGCAACCAGTTAACATCACTCCGTAACCAGTTCGCACCACTCCGCAACCAGTTTGCACCACTCTGTAACCGCTTCGCACCACTCTGCAACTAGTTCGCAGCACTCCCCAACCAGTTCTCACCACTCCGAAACCAGTTCGCATCACTTCCCAACCAGTTGGCACCACTCCCAAACCAGTTTCCACCACACTGCAAGCAGCTCGCACCACTCCGCAACCAGGTCGCACCACTCCACAACGACTTCGCACCACTCCGCAACCAGTTCGCACCACTACACAACGAGTTCGCACCACTCCGCAGCCAGTTTTAACTACTCCTCAACCAGTTCGCACCTCTCCGCAACCTTTTCGCACCACTCCGCAATCACTTCGCACCACTCCTCAACCAGTTCGCACCCCTCCTCAACTAGTTCGCACCACTCCGCAGCCAGTTTGCACCACTCCGCAACCAGTTTGCACCACTCTGCAACCATTTCACACCAGTCCGCACCCTGTTCGCACCAATCCGCAACCAGTTTGCACTACTCCGCAACCAGTTCGCACCACTCTGCAACCAGTTTGCACCACTCCGCAACCGGTTCGCACCACTCCGCAACCAGTTTGCACCACTCCGCAAGTATGGAGTTCGCACCAGTCCACAACCAGTTCGCACTACTCAGCAACCTGTTTGCACGACTCCGCAACCAGTTCCCACCACTCCGCAACCAGTTCGCACCACTCCGCAACACTTTCGCACCACTCCGCAACCACTTCGCATTACTCCTCGAGTAGTTCGCACCAGTCCTCAACCAGTTCGCACCACTCCGCAACCCGTTTGCACCCCTCTACAAGCAGTGTGCACCACTCTACAACCGGTTCGCACCACTATACTACCAGTTCGCACCACTCCGCATTCAGTTCGCACCACTCCGCAACCAGTTCGCATCACTCCGAAACCAGTTTGCAGCAATCTGCAACCAGTTTGCACCACTCCGCAACCAGTGCGCACCACTCCGCAGCCAGTTTGCACCACTCCACAACCAGTTTGCACCACTTTGCAACCAGTTCCCACCACTCTGCAACCAGTTCGCACCAATCGGCAACCAGTTCGCACCACTCCTCAACCAGTTTGCACCACTCCGTAACCAGTTCCCACCAATCCGCAACAAGTTCACACCACTTTGCAACCAGTTTGCACGACTCCGCAACCTGTTCGCACCACTCCGCAACCAGTTTGCACCACTCCGCAACCGGTTCGCACCACTACACAACCAGTTCACACAACTGTACAATTGGTTTGCACCACTCTATACCCAGTCCGCACCACTTGGCAACCAGTTTGCACCACTCCGCAACCAGTTCGCACCACTCCGCAACCAGTTCGCACCACTCCGCGACCAGTTCGCACCACTCCGCAACCAGTTCGCACCACTCGGTAACCAGTTCGCACCAATCCGCAACCAGTTTGCACCACCCTGCAAGTTGTTCGCACCACTCCGCAACCAGTTTGGACCACTCTCCAACCCGTTTGCACCATTCCGTAACCAGTTCGGACCACTCCACAGCTTTGCACAACTCCGCAACGAGTTCGCACCACTCCGCAACCAGTTTGCACCACTCCGCAAGTCGTTTGCATTACTCTGCAATTAGTTTGCATCACTCCGCAACAAGTTTGTGCCACTCCGCAACCAATTCCCACCACTCTGCAACCAGTTTGCACCACTCCGCAACTAGCTCGCACCACTCCTCAACCAGTTCGCACCACTCCGCAACCAGTTTGCACCAGTCCGCAACCAGTTTGCACCACTCCGCAACCAGTTCACACCATTCCGCAACCAGTTCGCACCACTCCGCAACCAGTTCCCACCACTCCGCAACCTGTTCACACCATTATGTAACCAGTTCGCAGCACTCTGCAACCCGTTTGCACCACTCCGCAACCAGTTTGCACCACTCTGCAACCAGTTTGCACCACTCCGCAACCAGTTTGCACCACTCCGCAAGTTGTTTGCACCACTCCGCAACCAGTTTGCATCACTCCGCAACTTTGCACCCCTCCGCAACCAGTTCGCACCACTCTGCAACCAGTTCGCACCACTCCTTAACCAGATCGTTCCACTCCACAAGTAGTTCGCATCACTCCGCAACCATTTTGCATCACTTCACAACCAGTTTGCACCATTCTGCAACCGGTTCACACCAATCTGCAACCAGTTCGCACCACTCGGCAACCAGCTCGCACCACTCCTCAACCAGTTCGCACCACTCTGCAACCAGTTAACACCAATCCGAAACCATTTTGCACCACTCTGCAACTAGTTCCCACCACTCCGTAACCGGTTCGCACCACTCCACAACCAGGTCACACCACTCGGAAACCAGTCCGCACCACTCCGCAACCATTTCGCACCACTCTGCAACCAGTTCGCACCACTTCACAACCAGTTTTGACCACTCCTCAACCAGTTCGCACCACTCCGCAACCATTTTGCACCACTCCTCAACCAGTTCCCACCACTCCTCAACCAGTTTGCACCACTCCGCAACCAGTTCGCACCAGTCCGCAACCAGTTCGCACCACTCCACACCCAGTTCGCACCACTTCGCAACCAGTTCTCACCACTTCGCAACCAGTTTCCACCACTGGGCAACCAATTCGTACTACTCGGCAACCAGTTCGCACCAATCTGCAACCAGTTCGCACACTTCCGCAGCCAGGTTGCACCACTCCGCAACCAGTTCGCACCACTCCGCAGCCAGTTCGCACGACTTCGCAACCAGTTCCCACCACTCGGCAACCAGTTCGCACCACTCCACAACCAGTTTGCACCAATCCGAAACCAGTTTGCACCACTCCGCAACCAGTTCGCACCACTCTGCAACCAGTTTGCACCACTCCGCAACCAGTTCGCAGAACTCCGCAACCAGTTTCCACCACTCCGCAAACAGTTTGCACCACTCCGCAGCCAGTTCACACCACTCCGAAACCAGTTTGCACCACTCGTCACCCAGTTTGCACCACTCCACAACCAGTCCGCACCACTCTACAACCGGTTCGCACCACTCTGCAACCAGGTCACACCACTCCACAACCAGTTTGCACCACTGTGCAACCAGTTCGCACCACCCCGCAACCAGTTCGCACCATTCCGCAACCAGTTCGCACCACTCCGCAGCCAGTTCGCACCACTCTGCAACCAGTTCGCACCACTGTGCAACCAGTTCCCACCACTCCGCAACCAGTTCGCACCACTCCGTAACCAGTTCGCACCACTCCGCAACCAGTTCGTACCACTCTGCAACCAGTTCGCACCACTCCGCAACCTGTTCGCACCACTCCGCAACCAGTTCGCACCACTCTGCAACCAGTTCGCACCACTCTACAACCAGTTCGCACCACTCTGCAACCAGGTCACACCACTCCGCAACCAGTTTGCACCACTCTGCAACCGGTTCGCACCACTATGCAACCAGTTTGCACCACTCCGCAACCAGTTCGTACCACTCTGCAACCAGTTTGCACCACTCCGCAACCAGCTTGCACCACTCCGCAACCAGTTCGTACCACTCTGCAACCAGTTTGCACCACTCCGCAACCAGTTCGCACCACTCCGCAACCGGTTTGCACCACTCCGCAACCAGTTCACACCACTCCGTAGCCAGTTCACATCACTCGGCAACCAGTTCGCACCACTCCTCAACCAGTTTGCACCACCCCGCGACCAGTTCGCACCACTCCGCAACCAGTTCGTACCACTCCGCAGCCAGTTCGCACCACTCCACAACCAGTTCACATCACTCGGCAACCAGTTCGCACCACTCCGCAACCAGTTTGCACCACTTCGCAACTAGTTCCCACCACTCTGCAACCAGTTCACACCACTCCGCAACCAGTTCGCACCACTCCGCAACCAGTTTGCACCACTCAGCAACCAGTTCGCACTATTCCGCAACCAGTTGGCAGCACCCCTCAACCAAATTGCATCACTCCTCAACCATTTTGCACCACTCCTCAACCAGTTTGCACCACTCCTGAACCAGTTTGCACAACTCCGCAATCAGTTCGCACCACTCCGCAACCAGTTCGCACCAACCTGCAACCAGATCGCACCACCCCGCAACCAGTTCCCACCGCTTCGCAACCAGTCCTCACCACACCGCAACCAGTTCACTCCGCAACCAGTTCGCACCACTCTGCAACCAGTTCACACCACCCCGCAACCAGTTCGCACCCTTCCGCAACCAGTTTGCACCACTTTGTAACCAGTTCCCACCACTCCGCAACCAGTTCACACCACTCTGCAAGCAGTTCGCACCACTCCGCAACCAGTTCGCATCACTCTGCAACCAGTTTGCACCATTCTGCAACCAACTTGCACCACTCCGCAACCAGTTTGCACAACTCCGCAACCAGTTCACACGACTCCGCAACCAGTTCCCACCGCTCTGCAACCAGTTTGCACCACTCCGCAACCAGTTTGCACCACTCCACAACCAGTTCGGACCACTCCGTAACCAGTTTGCACCAGTCCGCAACCAGTTCGCACCACTCCGCAACGACTTCGCACCACTCCGCAACCAGTTCGCACCGATCCGTAACCTGTTTGCACCACCCAGCAACCAGTTCGCATCACTCCGCAACCAATTTGCACCACTCCTCAACTAGTTCGCACCACTCCGCAGCCAGTTTGCACCTCTCCGCAACCTTTTCGCACCACTCCGCAACCACTTCGCACCACTCCTCAACCAGTTTGCACCTCTCTGCAACCTTTTCGCACCACTCCGCAACCACTTCGCACCACTCCTCAACCTGTTCGCACCACTCCTAAACTAATTCGCACCACTCCGCAGCCAGTTTGCACCACTCCGCAACCAGTTTGCACCACTCTGCATCCATTTCACACCAATCCGCACCCTGTTCGCACCAATCCGCAACCAGTTTGCACTACTCCGCAACCAGTTCGCACCACTCTGCAACCAGTTTGCACCACTCCGCAACCGGTTCGCACCACTCCGCAACCAGGTCGCACCACTCCGCAACCAGCTCGCAGCACTCGGCAACAAGTTTGCACCACTCCACTATTAGTCTGCACTACTCCGCAACCAGTTCGCACCACTCCTAAACCAGAATGCACCACTCCGCAACCAGTCTGCACCACAGCACAACCAGCTCGCACCACTCCGTAGCCAGTTCGCACTACACCACAACCAGTTACCACCACTCCGCAAGCAGTTCACACCACTCCAAAACGAGTTCGCACCACTCCGCAACCAGTTCGCACGACTCCGCAACCAGTTTGCACCACTCCGCAACCTGTTCGCACCACTCCGCAACCAGTTTTAACTACTCCTCAACCAGTTCGCACCACTCCGCAACCCTTTCGCACCACTCCGCAACCACTTCGCACCACTCCTCAACCAGTTCGCACCACTCCTCAACCTGTTTGCATCGCTCCGCAACCAGTTCGCACCACTCCGCAACCAGTTCGCACCACTCTGCAACCAGTTTGCACCACTCCGCAACCAGTTCGCACCACTTCGCAACCAGTTCCTACATTCCGCAACCAGTTCGCACCACTCCACAACCAGTTCGCACCACTCCGCAGCCAGTTGGCACCAGTCCGCAACCAGTTCGCACCACTCCTCAACCTGTTCGCACCACTCCGCAACCAGTTCGCACCACTCTGCAACCAGTTTGCACCACTCCGCAACCAGTTCGCACCACTTCGCAACCAGTTCCTACATTCCGCAACCAGTTCGCACCACTCCACAACCAGTTCGCACCACTCCGCAGCCAGTTGGCACCAGTCCACAACCAGTTCGCACCACTACTCAACCTGTTCACACCACTGCGCAACCAGTTTGCACCACTCCGCAACCAGTTCCCACCACTCCGCAACCAGTTTGCACCACTCTGCACCCAGTTCGCACCACTTCGCAACCAGTTACACCACTCTGCAGCCAGTTCACACCACTCCGCAACCGTTTCGCACCACTCCGCAACCAGTTCGCACCACTCCGCAACCAGTTCACAACACTCTGCAACCAGTTTGCACCACTCCGCAACCAGTTTGCACAACTCCGCAACCAGTTTGCACCACTCCGCAACCAGTTCGCACCTATCCACAACCAGTTTGCAGCACTCCCCAACCAGTTCGCACCAATCCTCAACCAGTTCGCACCACTCCGCAAGCAGTTCGCACCACTCCGCAACCAGTTTGCACCACTCCGCAACCAGTTTTGACCACTCCTCAACCAGTTCGCACCTCTCCGAACCCTTTCGCACCACTCCGCAACCACTTCGCACCACTCCTCAACCAGTTTGCACCACTCCTCAACCTGTTCGCACCACTCTGCAACCATTCCGCACCACTCCGCAACCAGTTCGCACCACTCTGCAACCAGTTTGCACCACTCCGTAACCAGTTCGCACCACTCCGCAACCAGTTCGCACCACACCGCAATCGCTTCGCACCACTCTGCAACCAGTTCGCACCACTCCGCAACCAGTTTGCACCACTCGGCGAATAGTTTGCACAACTCTGCAACCAGTTTGCACTACTCCGCAACCAGTTCCCACCACTCCACAACCAGTTCGCACCACTCAGCAACCAGTTCGCACCAATCTGCAACCCATTTGCACAAGTCTGCAACCAGTTTGCACCACTCCGCAACCAGTTTGCACCACTTGGCAACCAGTTCGCACAACTCCGCAACCAGCTCGCACCACTCCGCAGCCAGTTTGCACCACTCCGCAACCAGCTCGCACCACTTCTCAACCAGTTCGCACCACTTCGCAAACAGTTTGCACCACTCCGCAACCAGTTTGCACCACTCCACAACCAGCTCCCACCCCTCCGCAACCAGTTCGCACCACTCTGCAACCAGTTCGCACCACTCCGTAACCAGTTGGCACCACTCCGCAACCAGTTCGCACCACTCCGCAACTGCTTCCCACCACTCTGCACCCAGTTCGCACCACTCCGCAACCAGTTCGCGCCACTCTGCAACCAGTTCGCACCACTCCGTAGCCAGTTTGCACCACTCCGCAACCAGCTCGCACCACTCTGCAACCAGCTCGCACCACTCCGCAACCAGCTTGCACCACTCCGCAACCAGTTTGCACAACTCCGCAACCAGTTTGCACTACTCCGCAACCAGTTCGCACCACTCCGCAGGCAGTTTACACCACTCCCCACCCAGTTTGCACCACTCCGCAACCAGTTCGCATCATTCCGCAACCAGTTTGCACCACTCCGCAACTAGTTGGCACCACTCCGCAACTAGCTCACACCACTCCGCAACCAGTTTGCACCACTCGGCAACCAGTGCGCACCACTTCGCAACCAGTTCGCACCACTCCGCAACGAGTTCGCACCACTCCGCAACCAGCTCCCACCACTCCGGAACCAGTTCGCACCACTCCGCAACCAGTTGGCACCACTCTGCAACCAGTTCGCACCACTCTGCAACCAGCTCGCACCACTCCGCAACCAGCTTGCACCACTCCGCAACCAGTTTGCACAACTCCGCAACCAGTTTGCACTACTCCGCAACCAGTTCGCACCACTCCGCAGGCAGTTTACACCACTCCCCACCCAGTTTGCACCACTCCGCAACCAGTTCGCATCATTCCGCAACCAGTTTGCACCACTCCGCAACTAGTTGGCACCACTCCGCAACTAGCTCACACCACTCCGCAACCAGTTTGCACCACTCGGCAACCAGTGCGCACCACTTCGCAACCAGTTCGCACCACTCCGCAACGAGTTCGCACCACTCCGCAACCAGCTCCCACCACTCCGGAACCAGTTCGCACCACTCCGCAACCAGTTGGCACCACTCTGCAACCAGTTCGCACCACTCTGCAACCAGCTCGCACCACTCCGCAACCAGCTTGCACCACTCCGCAACCAGTTTGCACAACTCCGCAACCAGTTTGCACTACTCCGCAACCAGTTCGCACCACTCCGCAGGCAGTTTACACCACTCCCCACCCAGTTTGCACCACTCCGCAACCAGTTCGCATCATTCCGCAACCAGTTTGCACCACTCCGCAACTAGTTGGCACCACTCCGCAACTAGCTCACACCACTCCGCAACCAGTTTGCACCACTCGGCAACCAGTGCGCACCACTTCGCAACCAGTTCGCACCACTCCGCAACGAGTTCGCACCACTCCGCAACCAGCTCCCACCACTCCGGAACCAGTTCGCACCACTCCGCAACCAGTTGGCACCACTCTGCAACCAGTTCGCACCACTCTGCAACCAGCTCGCACCACTCCGCAACCAGCTTGCACCACTCCGCAACCAGTTTGCACAACTCCGCAACCAGTTTGCACTACTCCGCAACCAGTTCGCACCACTCCGCAGGCAGTTTACACCACTCCCCACCCAGTTTGCACCACTCCGCAACCAGTTCGCATCATTCCGCAACCAGTTTGCACCACTCCGCAACTAGTTGGCACCACTCCGCAACTAGCTCACACCACTCCGCAACCAGTTTGCACCACTCGGCAACCAGTGCGCACCACTTCGCAACCAGTTCGCACCACTCCGCAACGAGTTCGCACCACTCCGCAACCAGCTCCCACCACTCCGGAACCAGTTCGCACCACTCCGCAACCAGTTGGCACCACTCTGCAACCAGTTCGCACCACTCTGCAACCAGCTCGCACCACTCCGCAACCAGCTTGCACCACTCCGCAACCAGTTTGCACAACTCCGCAACCAGTTTGCACTACTCCGCAACCAGTTCGCACCACTCCGCAGGCAGTTTACACCACTCCCCACCCAGTTTGCACCACTCCGCAACCAGTTCGCATCATTCCGCAACCAGTTTGCACCACTCCGCAACTAGTTGGCACCACTCCGCAACTAGCTCACACCACTCCGCAACCAGTTTGCACCACTCGGCAACCAGTGCGCACCACTTCGCAACCAGTTCGCACCACTCCGCAACGAGTTCGCACCACTCCGCAACCAGCTCCCACCACTCCGGAACCAGTTCGCACCACTCCGCAACCAGTTGGCACCACTCTGCAACCAGTTCGCACCACTCTGCAACCAGCTCGCACCACTCCGCAACCAGCTTGCACCACTCCGCAACCAGTTTGCACAACTCCGCAACCAGTTTGCACTACTCCGCAACCAGTTCGCACCACTCCGCAGGCAGTTTACACCACTCCCCACCCAGTTTGCACCACTCCGCAACCAGTTCGCATCATTCCGCAACCAGTTTGCACCACTCCGCAACTAGTTGGCACCACTCCGCAACTAGCTCACACCACTCCGCAACCAGTTTGCACCACTCGGCAACCAGTGCGC
Source organism: Penium margaritaceum (assembly GCA_023375785.1). Taxonomy (NCBI): domain Eukaryota; kingdom Viridiplantae; phylum Streptophyta; class Zygnematophyceae; order Desmidiales; family Peniaceae; genus Penium; species Penium margaritaceum. The sequence continues at coordinate 83,490 of SZWC01000213.1, read as the reverse complement.
ACCACTTCGCAACCAGTTCGCACCACTCCGCAACGAGTTCGCACCACTCCGCAACCAGCTCCCACCACTCCGGAACCAGTTCGCACCACTCCGCAACCAGTTGGCACCACTCTGCAACCAGTTCGCACCACTCTGCAACCAGCTCGCACCACTCCGCAACCAGCTTGCACCACTCCGCAACCAGTTTGCACAACTCCGCAACCAGTTTGCACTACTCCGCAACCAGTTCGCACCACTCCGCAGGCAGTTTACACCACTCCCCACCCAGTTTGCACCACTCCGCAACCAGTTCGCATCATTCCGCAACCAGTTTGCACCACTCCGCAACCAGTTCGCACAATCCCGCAACCAGTTCGCACCACTCCGCAACCACATCACACCACTCCGCAACCAGTACGCACCACACCTTAGGCAGTTCGCACCACTCCGCAACCAGTTCGCACCACCTTGCAACCGGTTCGCACCACTCTGCACCAACTCACACCACCCCAGAACCAGTTTGCACCACTCCGCAACCAGTTCAAACCACTCCGCAACCAGTTCGCACCACTCCGCAGGCAGTTTACACCACTCCCCACCCAGTTTGCACCACTCCGCAACCAGTTTGCACCACTCCTCATCCAGTTCGCACGACTCCGCAACCAGTTTGCACCAACCGCTGCCAGTTCGCACCAGTCCGCAACGAGTTTGCACCACTCCGCAACAGGTTCGCACCATTCCGCAACCAGGTGACACCACTCTGCAACCAGTTCGCACCACTCCGCAACAGGTTCGCACCATTCCGCAACCAGGTCGCACCACTCTGCAACCAGTTCGCAGCACTCCGCAACCAGTTCGCACCACTCCACAACCAGTTCGCACCACTCCGCAACCTGTTCGCACCTCTCCACAACCAGTTCGCACCCCTCCGCAACCAGTTCGCACCACTCCGAAACCAGTTCGCAGCATTCCGCAACCTGTGGGCACCACTCCGCAACCAGTTCGCACCACTCCGCAGCCAGTCCGCACCACTCCGTGACCAGTTGGGACCACTCCGCAACTAGTTTGCACAACTCCGCAACCAGTTTGCACCAGTCCGCAACCAGTTTGCAAAACTCCGTAACCAGTTTGTACCACTCCGCAACCAGTTGGCAGCACTCTGCAACCAGTTCGCACAACTCCGCAACCAGTTTGTACCACTCCGCAACCAGTTTGCACCACTCCGCAACCAGTTCGCACCACTCCGCAACCGGTTTGCACCACTCCGCAACCAGTTCGCACCACTCCGCAAGCAGTTCGCACCTCTCTGCAACCAGTTCGCACCACTCCGCAACCAGTTCGCACGACTCCGCAACCAGTTCGCACCACTCCGCAACCAGGTTGCACCACTCCGCAACCAGTTTGCACCACTCCGCAGCTAGTTTGCACCACTCCGCAACCAGTTCGCACCACTCGGCAACCAGTTCGCACAACTCCGCAACCAGTTTGCACCACTCCGCAACTAGTTTGCACCACTCCGCAACCAGTTCGCACCACTCGGCAACCAGTTCGCACAACTCCGCAACCAGTTTGCACCACTCCGCAACTAGTTTGCACCACTCCGCAACCAGTTCGCACCACTCGGCAACCAGTTCGCACAACTCCGCAACCAGTTTGCACCACTCCGCAACTAGTTTGCACCACTCCGCAACCAGTTCGCACCACTCGGCAACCAGTTCGCACAACTCCGCAACCAGTTTGCACCACTCCGCAACTAGTTTGCACCACTCCGCAACCAGTTCGCACCACTCGGCAACCAGTTCGCACAACTCCGCAACCAGTTTGCACCACTCCGCAACTAGTTTGCACCACTCCGCAACCAGTTCGCACCACTCGGCAACCAGTTCGCACAACTCCGCAACCAGTTTGCACCACTCCGCAACTAGTTTGCACCACTCCGCAACCAGTTCACACCACTCCACAACCAGTTTGCACCACTCCGCAACCAGTTTGCACCACTCTGCAACCAGTTCGCACCACTCCGCAAGCAGTTCGCACCACTGAGGCAACCAGTTTGCACCACTCCGCAACCAGTTTGCACCATTCCGCAACCAGTACGCACGACTCCGCAACCAGTTTGCACCACTCTGCAACCAGTTCGCACCACTTGGCAACCAATTCGCAGCACTCTGCAACCAGTTGGCACCACTCTGCAACCCGTTCGCACCACTCCTCAACAAGTTCGCACCACTCCCCAACTAGTTCGCACCACTCTGCAACCGGTTCGCACCACTCTGCAACCAGTTCGCACCACTCCACAACCAGTTTGCACCACTCCGCAACCAGTTCGCACCACTCCACAACCAGTTCGCACCAATCTGCAACCATTTTGCACCACTCTGCGGCCAGTTCGCACCACTCCGCAACTAGTTCGCACCACTCAGGAACTAGTTCGCACCATTCCGCAACCAGTTTGCACCACTCCGCAACCGGTTCGCACCACTCCTTAACTCAGTCGCATCACTCCGCAACCAGTTCACACCACTCTTAACCAGTTCGCACCACTCCGCAACCAGTTCGCACCACTCCGAAACCAGAAAGAAACACTTCGCAACCAGTTCGCATCAATGCACAACCAGTTCACACCACTCTGCAACAAGTTCGCACCACTCAACAACCAGTTTGCACCACTCCGCAAGCAGTTCGCACCACTCCACAACCAGCTCGCACCACTCCCCAACCAGTTCGCACCACTCTGCAACCAGTTCGCACCACTTTGCAGCCAGTTCGCACCACTCCGCAACCAGTTCGCACCACTCCGCAACCAGTTTGCACCACTCCGCAGCCAGTTTGCACCACTCTGCAGCCAGTTCGCACCAATCTGCAACCAGTTTGCACCACTCCATAACCAGTTTGCACCACTCCGCAGCATGTTTCCACCACTCCGCAACCAGTTCGCACAACTCCGCATCCAGTTCGCACCACTATGAGACCACATCGCACCACTCCGCAACCAGTGCGCACCACTCCGCAACCAGTTCGCACCACAACTCAGGCAGTTGGTACCACTCCGCAACCAGTTCGCACAACCTTGCAACCTGTTCGCACCACTCTCCACTCAGTCCACACCACTCCACAACCAGTTCGCACCACTCCGAAACCATTTCGCACCACTCCGCAACCAGTTCCCACCCATCCACAACCAGTTCGCACCACTCCGCAACCAGTTGGACCACTCCGCAACCAGTTCGCACCACTCCGTAACCAGTTCGTACCACTCCGCAGCCAGTTGGCACCATTCCGCGACCAGTTCGCACCACTCCGCAACTAGTTCGCACCACTCCGCAGCAAGTTTGCACCACTCCGCAACCAGTTCGCACCACGCCGCAACCAGTTCGCACCACTCCGCAACCAGTTCGCACCACGCCGCAACCAGTTCGCACCACTCCGCAACCAGTTCGCACCACGCCGCAACCAGTTCGCACCACTCCGCAACCAGTTCGCACCACGCCGCAACCAGTTCGCACCACTCCGCAACCAGTTCGCACCACTCCGCAACCAGTTTGCACCACTCCAAAACCAGTTCGCACCACTTTGCAACCAGGTCGCACCACTCCGCAACCAGTTTGCACCACTCCGCAACCGGTTTACACGAACCTGCAACCAGTTTGCACCACTCCGCAACCAGTTCGCACCACGCCGCAACCAGTTTGCAACACTCCGCAACCAGATCGCATAGCTCCGCAACCCGTTTGCACCGCTCCGGCACCTGTTCGCACGACTTCGCAACCAGTTCGCACCACACCTCAGGCAGTTCGCACCACTCCGCAACCATTTCGCACCACTCCGCAACCAGTTTGCACCAATCCGCATCCAGGTCGCACCACTCCGCAACCAGTTGGACCACTCCGCAACCAGTTCGCACCACTCCGTAACCAGTTTGCACAACTCGGCAACCAGCTGGCAGCACTCCGCAACCAGTTCGCACCACTTCGCAACTAGTTTGCACAACTCCGCAGCAAGTTTGCACCACTCCGCAACCAGTTCGCACCACTCTGCGACCAGTTCGCACCACTCCGCAACCAGTTCGCACCACTCTGCAACCAGTTCGCCCCACTCTGCAACCAGTACGCACCACTCCGCAACCAGTTCGCACCAATCCACAACCACTTTGCATTACTCGGCAACCAGTTCAAAGCACTCCGCAACCAGTTGGCACCACTGTGCAACCAGTTCCCACCACTCCTGAACGAGTTCGCACCACTCCGCAACGAGTTTGCACCACTCTGCAACCGGTGCGCACCACAATGCAACCAGTTTGCACCACTGCACAACCAGTTTGCAACACTCCGCAACCAGTTCGCACCACACCACAACCAGTTCGCACTACTCCGCAACCAGTTCGCACTACTCTGCAACCAGTTCGCACCAATCGGCAACCAGTTCGCACCATTCCGCAACCAGTTTGCACCAATCCACAACCATTTTGCACCACTCCGCAACCACATCGCAGCACTCCGCAACCAGTTCGCACCACTCCGCAACCAGTTTGCACCACACCTTAGGCAGTTCACAACACTCCGCAACCAGTTCGCACCACCTTGCAACCGGTTCGCACCACTCTGCACCCAGTTCACACCACTCTGCAACCAGTTTGCACCACTCCGAAACCAGTTCGCACCACTCCGCAACCAGTTCGCACCACTCCACAGCCAGTAAACACCACTTCCCAAAGAGTTTGCACCACTTTGCATTCAGTTCGCACCACTCCTCATCCAGTTCGCACGACTCCGCAACCAGTTTGCACCAACCGCTGCCAGTTCGCACCAGTCTGCAACCAGTTCGCACCACTCCAGAACAGGTTCGCACCACTGCGCAACCAGGTCGCACCACTCTGCAACCAGTTTACACCACAACGCAACCAGTTCGCACCACTCCACAACCAGTTCGCACCACTCCACAACCAGTTCGCACCACGCGGAAACCAGTTCGCACCACTCCGCAACCAGTTCACACCACTCCGCAACCAATTCGCAGCATTGCAAAACCACTTTGCACCACTCCGAAACCAGTTCGCACCACTCCGCAGCCAGTCCGCACCACTCCGCGACCAGTTCGCACCACTCCCCAACTAGTTCGCACAACTCCGCAACCAGTTCGCACCACTCCGTAACCAGTTCACACCACTATGCAACCAGTTGGCACCACTCTGCAACCACTTCGCACCTATCCGCAACTAGTTCGCACCACTCCGCAACCAGTTTGCACCACTCCGCAACCAGTTTGCACCACTCTGCAACCAGTTAGCACCACTCGGCAACCAGTTTGCACCACTCCGCAACCAGTTCGCACAACTCCCCAACCAGTTCGCACCACTCCGCAGCCAGTTCGCACCACTCCGCAACCAGTTCGCACCACTCCGCAACAAATTCGCACCACTCCGCAACCAATTCCCAGCATTCCACAACCAGTTGGCACCACTCCGCAACCAGTTCGCGCCACTCCACAGCCAGTTCGCACCACTCCGCGACCAGTTTGCACCACTCCGCAACTAGTTTGCACAACTCGGCAACCAGTTCACACCAATCCGCAACCAGTTCGCACAACTCCGCAACCAGTTCGCACCACTCCACAACCAGTTTGTACCACTCCGCAACCAGTTCGCACCACTTGGCAACCAGTTCGCACCACTCCGCGATCAGTTCGCACCACTCTGCAACTAGTTTGCACCACTCAGCAACTAGTTCGCACCACTCCGGAACCAGTTCGCACCAATCCGCATCGGTTCGCACCACTCCGCAACTAGGTCGCACCACTCGGCAACCAGTTCACACCACTCCGCAACCAGTTTGCACCACTCCGCAACCACTCCGCACCACTCCGAAACGAGTTCCCACCACTTCGCAACCAGTTTGCACCACTGCACAACCAGTTCCCACCACTCCACAACCAGTTCGCACCACTCCGCAACCAGTTCGCACCACTCCGCAACCAGTTCGCATCATTACTCAACCAGCTCGCACCACTCCGCAACCAGTTCGCACCAATCCGCAACTAGTTTGCACCAATCCGAAACCATTTCGCACCACACCCCAACCAGTTCGCACCACTCCGCAGCCAGTTCGCACAACTTTGCAACCAGTTCGCACCACTCTGCAACCAGTTCGCATCACTCCGCAACCGATTTGCACCACTCTGCAACCAGTTTGCACCATTGCGCTACCAGTTCGCACCACTGAGGCAACCAGTTTGCACCACTCTGCAACCAGTTTGCACCACTCCGCAACCAGTTGGCACCACTCTGCAACCAGTTCGCACCACTCAGCAACCAGTTCGCACCATTCCGCAACCAGTTTGCACCACACATCAACAAGTTCGCCCCACTCCGCAACCAGTTCGCACCACTCTGCAACCAGTTCGCACCACTCCACAACCAGTTCGCACCATTCCGCAACCAGTTTGCACCACACATCAACAAGTTCGCCCCACTCCGCAACCAGTTCGCACCACTCTGCAACCAGTTCGCACCACTCCACAACCAGTTTGCACCCTCCGCAACCAGTTCGCACCACTCCGCAACCAGTTATCACCACGCCGCAACCAGTTTGCACTACTCCGCAACCAGTTCGCACCACTCGGCAACCAGTTCGCACTATTCTGCAACCAGTTTGCACCAATCCGCAACCAGTTTGCACCACTCCACAACCAGTTTGCACCATTCCGCAACCAGTTTGCACCACTTTGCAGACAGTTGGCACAATCCCGCGACCAGTTCGCACCACTCTGCAACCACATCGCAACACTCCGCAACCAGTTCGCACCACTCCGCAACCAGTTCGCACCACCTTGCAACCGGTTTGCACCACTCGGCACCCAGTTCTCCGCACTCCGCAACCAGTTTGCACCACTCCGCAACCAGTTCGCACCACTCCGCAACCAGTTCACACCACTGCGCAGCAAGTTTACACCACTCCCAACCCAGTTCGCACCACACCGCAACCGGTTCGCACCACTCCTCCTCCAGTTTGCACGACTACGCAACCAGTTTGCACCAACCGCAGCCAGTTCACACCAGTCCCCAACCAGTTCGCACCACTCCGCAACAATTTCGCACCACTTTGCAACCAGGTCGCCTCACTCTGCAACCAGTTTGCACCACTCCGCACCCAGTTCGCACCACTCCACAACCAGTTCGCACCACTCCCCAACCCATTCGCACCACTCCGCAACCAGTTCGCACCACTCCGCAACAATTTCGCACCACTTTGCAACCAGGTCGCCTCACTCTGCAACCAGTTTGCACCACTCCGCACCCAGTTCGCACCACTCCACAACCAGTTCGCACCAATCCCCAACCCATTCCCACCACTCCGCAACCAATTCGCACCACTCCGCAACCAGTGCGCACCACTCTGCAACCAGTTCGCAGCATTCCGCAACACGTTGGCACCACTCCGCAACTAGTTCGCATCACTCCGCAGCCAGTCCGCACCACTCCATGACCAGTTTGCACCACTCCGCAACTAGTTTGCACAACTCCGCAACTAGTTCGCACCAATCCGCAACCAGTTTGCACCACTCCGTTACCAGTTCGTACCACTCCGCAACCAGTTTGCACCTCTCCGCAACCAGTTCGCACAGCTCCGCAACCAGGTCGCACCAGTCCACAAACAGTTTTCACCACTCCTTAACCAGTTCGCACCACTCCGCAACCAGTTCGCACCACTCCGCTACCAGTTTGCACCACTCCGCGACCAGTTCGCACCACTCCGCAACCGGTTCGCACCACTCCGCAACCGGTTCGCACCACTCCGCAACCAGGTTGCACCACTCGGCAACCAGTTCACACCACTCTGAAACAGTTCGCACAACTCCGCAACCAGTTTGCACCACTCCGAAACCAGTTCGCACCACTTCACAACCAGTTCGCACCAATTCACAATCAGTTCGCACCACTCCGCAACTAGTTTGCACCACTCCGAAACCATTTTGCACCACTCCCCAACCAGTTCGCACCACTCCGCAGCCAGTTTGCACCACTCCACAACCAGTTTGCACCACACGCAACCAGTTCGCACAACCCCACAGCCAGTTTGCACCACTTCACAACCAGTTCGCACCACTCCGCAACCAGTTCGCACCACTCCGCAACCAGTTCGCACCGCTATGCAACCAGTTCGCACCACTCTGCAAGCAGTTCGCACCACTCGGCAACCAGGTCGCAGCACTCCGCAACCAGTTCGCACCACTCCGCAACCAGTACGCACGACTCCGCAAGCAGTTCGCACTACTCCGCAACCAGTTCGCACCACTCCGCAACCAGTGCGCACCACTCAGCAACCAGTTCGCACCACTCCGCAACCAGTTTGCACCACTCTGCAACCAGTTTCCACCACTCCGCGACCAATTCGCACAATTTCGCAACAAGTTCGCACCACTCCGCAACCACATCGCACCACTCCGCAACCATTCCGCACCACTCCGCAACCAGTTCGCACCACACCTCAGGCAGTTCGCACCACTCCGCAACCACATCGCACCACTCCGCAACCAGTTCGCACCACTCCGCAACCAGTTGGACCACTCCCCAACCAGTTCGCACCACTCCGCAACCTGTTCGCACCACTCCGCAACCAGTTCGCACCACTCCGCAACCAGTTGGACCACTCCCCAACCAGTTCGCACCACTCCGTAACCAGTTCGCACCACTCCGCAACCTGTTCGCACCACCCCGCAACCAGTTCGTACCACTCTGGAACTAGTTCGCACCACTCCGCAACCAGTTTGCACCACTCTGCAACCCGTTTGCACCACTCGGCAACCAGTTCGCACCACTCCGCAACCAGTTTGCACCACTCCGCAACGAGTTCGCATAACTCCGTAACCAGTTCGCACCACTCCACAACCAGTTTGCACAACTCCGCAACCAGTTCGCACCACTCCGCAACCAGTTGGCACCACTCCGCAACCAGTTCGCACCACTCCGCAACCAGTTCGCACTACTCCACAACTAGTTTGCACCACTCCGCAACTAGTTCACACCACTCCGCAACCAGTTCACACCACTCCACAACCGGTTCGCACCACTCCGCAACCAGGTCGTACCACTCCACAACCAGTTCACACCACTCCGCAACCAGTTCGCACCACTCCGCAACCAGTTCGCACCACTCCGAAACCAGTTTGCACCACTCTGCAACCAGTTTGCACCACTCGGCAACCAGTTCGCACCACTCCGCAACCAGCTAGCACCACTCCGCAACCAGTTCGCACCACTCGGCAACCAGTTCGCAGCACTCCGCAACCAGTTGGCACCACTCTGCAACCAGTCCGCACCACTCCTCAACGAGTTCGCACCACTCTGCAACCACATCGCACCACTCTCCAACCGGTTCGCACCACTATGCAACCAGTTCGCACCACTCCGCAACCAGCTAGCACCACTCCGCAACCAGTTCGCACCACTCGGCAACCAGTTCGCAGCACTCCGCAACCAGTTGGCACCACTCTGCAACCAGTCCGCACCACTCCTCAACGAGTTCGCACCACTCTGCAACCACATCGCACCACTCTCCAACCGGTTCGCACCACTATGCAACCAGTTCGCACCACTCCGCAACCAGCTAGCACCACTCCGCAACCAGTTCGCACCACTCGGCAACCAGTTCGCAGCACTCCGCAACCAGTTGGCACCACTCTGCAACCAGTCCGCACCACTCCTCAACGAGTTCGCACCACTCTGCAACCACATCGCACCACTCTCCAACCGGTTCGCACCACTATGCAACCAGTTCGCACCACTCCGCAACCAGCTAGCACCACTCCGCAACCAGTTCGCACCACTCGGCAACCAGTTCGCAGCACTCCGCAACCAGTTGGCACCACTCTGCAACCAGTCCGCACCACTCCTCAACGAGTTCGCACCACTCTGCAACCACATCGCACCACTCTCCAACCGGTTCGCACCACTATGCAACCAGTTCGCACCACTCCGCAACCAGCTAGCACCACTCCGCAACCAGTTCGCACCACTCGGCAACCAGTTCGCAGCACTCCGCAACCAGTTGGCACCACTCTGCAACCAGTCCGCACCACTCCTCAACGAGTTCGCACCACTCTGCAACCACATCGCACCACTCTCCAACCGGTTCGCACCACTATGCAACCAGTTCGCACCACTCCGCAACCAGCTAGCACCACTCCGCAACCAGTTCGCACCACTCGGCAACCAGTTCGCAGCACTCCGCAACCAGTTGGCACCACTCTGCAACCAGTCCGCACCACTCCTCAACGAGTTCGCACCACTCTGCAACCACATCGCACCACTCTCCAACCGGTTCGCACCACTATGCAACCAGTTCGCACCACTCCGCAACCAGCTAGCACCACTCCGCAACCAGTTCGCACCACTCCGCAACCAGTTCGCACCACTCCGAACCCAGTTCGCAACATTCCCCAACCAGTTGGCACCACTCCGCAACCAGTTCGCACCACTCCGCAGCCAGTCCGCACCACTCCGCAACCAGTTTGCACCACTCCGCAACTAGTTCGCACAACTCTGCAACCAGTTTGCACCAGTCCGCAACCAGTTTACACCACTCCGTAACCAGTTCGTACCACTCCGCAACCAGTTTGCACCACTCCGCAACCAGTTCGCACAACTCCGCAACCAGTTCGCACCACTCCACAACCAGTTTGCACCACTCCGCAACCAGTTTGCACCACTCCGCAACCAGTTCGCACCACTCCGCAACCAGTTTGCACCACTCTAAGACCAGGTCGCACCACTCCACAACTAGTTCGCACCACTCCGGAACTAGTTCGCACCACTCCGCAACCAGTTTGCACCACTCCGCAACCAGTTCGCACCACTCCGCAACCAGGTCGCACCACTCCGCAACCAGTTCACACCACTCTGAACCAGTTTCCACCACTTCGCAACCAGTTTGCACCACTCCGAAACCAGATAGCACCACTTCTCAACCAGTTCGCACCAATGCACAACCAGTTCGCACCACTCCGCAACCAGTTCGCACCACTCCGCAACCAATTTGCACCACTCCGCAACTAGTTCGCACCACTCCAGAACCAGCTCGCACCACTCCGCAACCAGTTCAAACCCTCCCGCAACCAGTTCGCACCACTCCGCAATCAGTTTGCACCACTCCGAACCCATTTCGCACCACTCCCCAACCAGTTTGCACCACTCCACAGCCAGTTCGCACCACTCCGCAATAAGTTCGCACCACTCCGCAACCAGTTTGCACCACTTCGCAGCCAGTTTGCACCACTCCGCAACCAGTTCACACCACTCCGCACCCAGTTCGCACCACTCCGCAACCAGTTCGCACCTCTCCGCAACCAATTTGCTCCACTTCTGTACTAGTTCGCACCACTATGTAACCAGTTCGCACCACTCCGCAACCAGTTCGCACCACTCCGCAACCAGTTTGCACCACTCCGAACCCATTTCGCACCACTCCCCAACCAGTTTGCACCACTCCACAGCCAGTTCGCACCACTCCGCAATAAGTTCGCACCACTCCGCAACCAGTTTGCACCACTTCGCAGCCAGTTTGTACCACTCCGCAACCAGTTCACACCACTCCGCACCCAGTTCGCACCACTCCGCAACCAGTTCGCACCACTCTCCAACCAGTTCGCACCACTCCGCAAGTATTTCCCACCACTGAGGCAACCAGTTTGCACCACTCCGCGACCAGTTGGCACCACTCAGCAACCACTATGCATCACTCCGAAACCAGTTTGCACCACTCTGCAACAAGTTTGCACCACTTGCCTACCAGTTCGCAGCACTCTACAACCAGTTGGCACCACTCTGCAACCAGTTCGCACCACTCCTCAACGACTTCGCACCACTCCGCAACCAGTGTGCACCACTCTGCAACCGGTTCACACCACTCTGCAACTAGTTCGCACCACTCCACAACCAGTTTGCACCACTCCGCAACCAGTTTGCACCATTCCGCAACCAGTTAGCACCACTCCGCAACAAGTTTGCACTACTCCGCAACCAGTTCCCACCAGTCCGCAACCAGTTCACACCACTCCGCAACCAGTTTGCACCAATCCGCAACCAGTTTGCACCACTCCGCAACCAGTTTGCACCAGTCCGCAACAAGTTTCAACCACTCCGCAACCAATTTGCACAACTCCGCAACCAGTTCGCACCACTCCGCAACCACATCGCACCACTCCGCAACCAGTTCGCACCACTCCGCAACCAGTTCGCACCACACCTCAAATAGTTCGCACCACTCTGCAACCAGTTCGCACCACCTTGCAACCTGTTTGCACCACTCTCCACTCAGTCCACACTACTCCGCAGCCAGTTCGCACCACTCCGCAACCATTTTGCACCACTCGGCAACCAGTTCGCACCCATCCACAACCAGTTCGCACCACTGCGCAACCAGTTGGACCACTCCGCACCCAGTTCGCACCACTCCGTAACCAGTTCGCACCACTCTGCAACCAGTTGGAACCACTCCGCAACCAGTTCGCACCACTCCGCAACTAGGTCGCATCACACCGCAACCAGTTTGGACCACTCGGCAACCAGTTCACACCACTCCGCAACCAGTTTGCACCACTCTGCAACCAGTTCACACAACTTTCAACCAGTTTGCACCATTCCGCAGCTAGTTTGGACCACTCTTCACCCAGTTTGCACCACTCTGCAACCAGTTCGGACCACTCCTCATCCAGTTCGCACGACTCCGCGACCAGTTTGCACCAATCCGCAGCCAGTTTGCACCACTCCATAACCAGTTCGCAACACTCCGCAACAAGTTCCCACCACTCCGCAGCCAGGTCGCACCTTTCCGCAACCATTTTGCACCAATCCGCAACCAGTTTGCACCTCTCCGCAACCAGTTTGCACCACTCCACAACCAGCTCGCACCACTCCGCAACCAGTTCGCATCCTCCCGCAACCAGTTCGCACCACTCCGCAAGCAGTTTGCACCACTCCGAAACCATTTTGCACCACTCCACAACCAGTTTGCACCACTCTGCAGCCAGTTCGCACCACTCTGCAACCAGTTCCCACCACTCCGCAGCCAGTTCGCAGCACTCTGCAACCAGGTCGCACCACTCCGCAAGCATTTTGCACCACTGAGGCCACCAGTTTGCACCACTCCGCAACCAGTTCGCACCACTCCGCAACCACTACGCACCACTCCCCAACCAGTTTGCACCACTCTGCAACCAGTTCGCACCACTTGGCAACCAGTTCGCAGCACTCCGCAACCAGTTGGCACCACTCTGCAACCAGTTCGCACCACTCCTCAACGAGTTTGCACCACTCCGCAACCAGTCCGCACCACTTTAAAACCGGTTCACACCACTCTGCAACCAGTTCGCACAACTCCAAAACCAGTTTGCACCACTCCGCAACCAGTTCGCACCACTCCGCAACCAGTTAGCACCACTCCGCAACAAGTCCGCACTACTCCGCAACCAGTTCCCACCACTCCGCAACCAGTTCGCACCACTCTGCAACCAGTTTGCACCACTCCGCAACCAGTTTGCACCACTCCGCAACCAGTTTGCACCACTCCGCAACCGGTTCGCACCACTCCGCAACCAGTTCCCACCACTCCGCAACCAGTTCGCACCACTCCGCAACCAGTTAGCACCACTCCGCAACAAGTCCGCACTACTCCGCAACCAGTTCCCACCACTCCGCAACCAGTTCGCACCACTCTGCAACCAGTTTGCACCAATCCGCAACCAGTTTGCACCACTCCGCAACCAGTTTGCACCAGTCCGCAACAAGTTTCCACCACTCCGCAACCAGTTTGCACAACTCCGCAACCAGTTCGCACCACTCTGCAACCACATCGCACCACTCCACAACCAGTTCGAACCACTCCGCAACCAGTTCGCACCACACCTCAGGCAGTTCGCACCACTCCGCAACAAGTTCGCACCACCTTGCAACCTGTTTGCACCACTCTATACTCAGTCCACACCACTCCGCAACCAGTTCGCACCACTCCATAACCAGTTCGCACCACTCTGCAACCAGTTGGCACCACTCTGCAACCAGTTAGCACCACTCCACAACTAGTTCGCACCACACCGCAACCAGTTTGCACCACTCCGCAACCAGTTCGCACCACTCCATAACCAGTTCGCACCACTCTGCAACCAGTTGGCACCACTCTGCAACCAGTTAGCACCACTCCACAACTAGTTCGCACCACACCGCAACCAGTTTGCACCACTCGGCCACCAGTTTGCACCACTCCGCAACCAGTTGCACCTTTCCGCAACCAGTTCGCACAACTCCGCAACCAGTTCGCACCATTCCGCAGCAAGTTTGGACCACTCTTCACCCAGTTTGCACCACTCCGCAACCAGTTGCACCTTTCCGCAACCAGTTCGCACAACTCCGCAACCAGTTCGCACCATTCCGCAGCAAGTTTGGACCACTCTTCACCCAGTTTGCACCGCTCTGCAACCAGTTCGGACCACTCCTCATCCAGTTCGCACGACTCCGCGACCAGTTTGCACCAATCCGCAGCCAGTTTGCACCACTCCATAGCCAGTTTGCAACACTCCGCAACTGGTTCCCACCACTCCGCAACCAGGTCGCACCACTCCGCAACAGTTTTGCACCAATCCGCAACCAGTTTGCACCACTCCGCAACCAGTTCACACCACTCCGGAAGCAGTTCGCACCACTCCGAAACCAGTTCGCACCAATCCGCAACCAGTTCGCACCTCTCCGCAACCAGTTCGCACCACTCCGCAACCAGTTCGCACCACTCCACAACCAATGCGCTCCACTCCGCGACCAGTGGGCACCACTCCGCAACCAGTTTGCACCACTCTGCAACCAGTTCGCACCACTCCTCAACCAGTTTGCACCACTCTGCAACCCTTCGCACAACTCCGCAACCAGTTCGCACCACTCCTCAACCAGTTCCCACCACTCCGCAACCAGTTCACACCACTCCGCAACCAGTTTGCACGAATCCGCAACCAGTTTGCACCACTCCGCAAATAGTTTGTACCACTCCTCAACCAGTTTGCACCATTCCACATCCAGTTCGAACAACTGCGCAACCAGTTTGCACCACTCCGCAACCAGTTCGCACAGCTCCGCAACCAGTTTGCACCACTCCGCAGCCAGTTTGCACCACACCTCAGGCAGTTTGCACCACTCCGCAACCAGTTCGTACCACTCCGCAACTGGTTCACACCACTCCGCAACCAGTTCACACCACAACGCAACATGTTTTCACGAATTCGCAACCAGTTTGCACCATTGCGCAACTAGTTCGCACCACTCCGCAACCGGGTTGCACCACTTTGCAACCGGTTCGCACTATTCCGCAACCAGTTCACACCATTCCGCATCCAGTTCGTACCACTCCGCACCCAGTTCGCACCACTCCGCAACCAGTTTGCACCACTCCGCAACCAGTTCGCACCACTCCGCAACCAGTTCGCACCACTCCGCAACCAGTTCGCACCACTCCGCAACCAGTTCGCATCACTCCAAAACCAGTTCGCACCACTCTGCAACCAGTTCGCACCACTCTGCAACCGGTTTGCACCACTTTGCAACCAGTTCGCACCACTCTGCAACCGGTTTGCACCACTTTGCAACCAGTTCGCACCACTCTGCAACCAGTTCGCACCACTCCGCAACCAGTTCGCACCACTCCGCAACCAGTTCGCACCACTCCGCAACCAGTTCGCACCACTCCGCAACCAGTTCGCACCACTCCGCAACCAGTTCGCACCACTCCGAAACCAGTTCGCACCACTTTGCAACCAGTTTGCATCACTGCAAAACCAGTTCGCACCACTCTGCAACCAGTTCACACCACTCCGCAACCAGTTCCCACAACTCCGCAACCAGGTTGCACCACTCCAGAACCAGCTCGCACCACTCCGCAACCAGTTCGAACCACTCTGCAACCGGTTCGCACCACTCGGCAACCAGTTTGCACCACTCTGAAACCATTTTGCACCATTCCCCAACCAGTTTGCACCACTCCGTAGCCAGTTCGCACCAATCCACAACCAATTCGCACCACTCTGCAACCAGTTCGCACAACTCCGCAGCCAGTTTGCACCAATCCGCAACCAGTTCGCACCACTCCGTGACTAGTTCGCACCACTCCGCAACCAGTTCGCACCACTCTGCAACCAGTTCGCACCACTCTGCAACCAGTACGCACCACTCCGCAACCAGTTCGCACTTTTCCACAACCACTTCGCATTACTCGGCAACCAGTTCGCAGCACTCCGCAACCATTTGGCACCACTGTGCAACCAGTTTGCACCACTCCTCAACGAGTTCGCACCACTCCGCAACCAGTTTGCACCACTCTGCAACCGGTTCGCACCACAATGCAACCAGTTTGCACCACTCCACAACCAGTTTGCAACACTCTGCAACCAGTTCGCACAACTCCGCAACCAGTTAGCACCACTCCGCAACCAGTTCGCACTACTCCGCAACCAGTTCGCACCACTCAGCAACCACTTTGTACCATTCCGCAACCAGTTTGCACCAATCCGCAACCAGGTCGCACCACTCCACAACTACATCGCACCACTCTGCAACCAGTTTGCATCTCTCCGCAACCAGTTCGCACCACACCTTAGGCAGTTCGCAACACTCCGAAACCAGTTCGCACCACCTTGCAACCGGTTCGCACCACTCTGCACCGAGTTCACACCAATCCGCAACCAGTTTGCACCACTCCGCAACCGGTTCCCACCACTTCGCAACCATTTCGCACCACTCCGCAGCCAGTTTACACCACTCCCCACCCAGTTTGCACCATGCCGCAACCAGCTTGCACCAACCGCTGCCAGTTCGCACCAGTCCGCAACCAGTTTGCACCACTCTGCAACTGGTTCGCACCACTCCCCAACCAGGTCGCGCCATTCTGAAACCAGTTGGAACCACTCCGCAACCAGTTCGCACCACTCCACAACCAGTTCGCACCACTCCGCAACCTGTTCGCACCACGCCGCAACCAGTTTGCACCACTCCGCAACCAGCTCGCACCACTCCGCAACCAGTTCGCAGCATTGCGCAACCAGTTGGCACCAATCCGCAGCCAGTTTGCACCACTCCGCAGGCAGTCGGCACCACTCCGTGACCAGTTCGCACCACTCTGCAACTAGTTCGCACAACTCAGCAACCAGTTCGCACAAATCCGCAACCAGTTTGCACCACTACGCAACCAGTTCGTACCACTCCGCAACCAGTCTACACCACTCCGCAACCAGTTCGCACAACTCCGGAACCAGTTCGCACCACTCCACAACCAATTTGCACCACTTGGCAACCAGTTCGCACCACTCCGCAAGCAGTTCGCACCACTCCGCAACCAGTTCGCACCACTCTGCGACCAGTTTGCACCACTCCGCAACTAGTTCGAACCACTCCGCAACTAGTTCATACCACTCCGCAACCAGATTGCACCACTCCGCAACCGGTTCGCACAACTCCGCAACCAGGTCTCACCACTCTGCAACCAGTTCACACATCTCTGAACGCGTTCGCACCACTCCACAACCAGTTTGCACCACTCCGAAACCAGTTCGCACCACTTCGCAACCAGTTCGCACCAATGCACAGCCAGTTCGCACCACTCCGCAACCAGTTCGCACCACTCCGCAACCCATCCGCACTACTCCGCAACCAGTTTGCACCACTCTGCAGCCAGTTTACACCACTCCCCACCAAGTTCGCACCACTCCGCAACCAGTTCGCACCACTCCTCATCCAGTTTGCACGACTCCGCAACCAGTTTGCACCGACCGCTCAGTTCGTACCAGTCCGCAACCAGTTCGCACCTCTCCGCAACAGGTTTGCACCACTCCGCAACCAGGTCGCACCACTCTCCAACCTGTTTGCACCACTCCGCAACCAATTTGCACCACTGCGCAACCTGTTCGCACCACTCCCCAACCAGTTCGCACCACTCCGCAACCAGTTCGCAGCATTCCGCAACCAGTTGGCACCACTCCGCAACCAGTTTGCACCACTCGGCAGCCAGTCCGCACCACTCCGCGACCAGTTCGCACCACTCCACAACTAGTTCGCACAACTCCGCAACCAGTTCGCACCACTCCACAATCAGTTTGCACCACTCCACAACCAGTTCGCACCACTCTGCAACCAGTTCGCACCACTCCGCAACCAGTTTGCACCACTCTGCGACCAGTTCGCACCACTCCGCAACTGGTTTGCACCACTCCGCAACTAGTTCGAACCACTCCGCAACCAGTTCGCACCACTCCGCAACCGGTTCGCACAACTCTGCAACCAGGTCGCACCACTCCGCAACCAGTTCACACCACTCTGAAACAGTTTGCACCACTCCACAAACAGTTCGCACCACTCCAAAACCAACTCACACCACTTCGCAACCAGTTCGGACCAATGCACAACCAGTTCGCACCACTCTGTAACCAGTTCGCACCACTCCGCAACCAGTTTGCACCACTCTGCAACCAGTTCGCACCACTCCGCAACCAGTTCGGACCACTCCTCATCCAGTTCGCACGACTGCGCAACCAGTTTGCACCAATCCGCAGCCAGTTCGCACCACTCTATAACCAGTTTGCACCACTCCGCAACAGGTTCCCACCACTCTGCAACCAGGTCGCACCACTCCGGAACTAGTTCGCACCACTCCGCAACCAGTTCGCACCACTCCACAACCAGTTTGCACCACTCCGCAACCAGTTCGCACCACTCCGCAACCATTTTGCACCACTCCGCAGCCAGTTCGCACCACTCCGGAACCAGTTCCCACCACTCCGAAACTAGTTGGCACCACTCCGCAACCAGTTCCCACCAATCCGCAACCAGTTCGCACCACTCCGCAACCAGTTCGCACCACTCCACAACTAGTTCGCTCCACTCCGTGACCAGTTTGCACCACTCCACAACTAGTTCACACCACTCCGCAGCCAGTTCGCACCGCTCCACAACCAGTTCACACCACTCCGCATCTGGTTTGCACCACTCCGCAACCAGGTCGCACCTCTCCGCAACCAGTTCGTACCACTCCGGAACCAGTTCGCACCACTCCGCAACCAGTTTGCACCACTCCGAAACCAGTTACCACCACTTCGCAACCAGTTCGCACCACTGTACAACGAGTTGGCAGCACTCCGCAACCAGTTCGCACCACTCCGCAACCAGTTAGCACCACTCGGCAACCAGTTCGCACCACTCCGCAACCAGGTCGCACCACTCCGCAACCAGTTCGCACCACTCCGTAACTCTTCGCACCACTCCGCAACCAGTTCTCACCACTCCACAACCAGTTCGCACCACTCCGCAACCAGGTCGCACCACTCCGCAACCAGTTCGCACCACTCCGTAACTCTTCGCACCACTCCGCAACCAGTTCTTACAACTCCAAAACCAGTTCGCACCACTTTGCAACCAGTTCACACCACTCCACAACCAGTTTGCACCACTCCGCAACCAGTTCGCACCACTCCGCAACCAGTTTGAACAACTCCGCAACCAGTTCGCACCACTCCACAACCAGCTCGCACCTTTCTGCAACCAGTTCGCACCACTCCGCAACCAGTTCGCACCACTCCGCAACCAGTTCACACCACTCTGAAACCAGTTCGCACCATCTCGCAACCAGTTCGCACCACTCCGCAGCCAGTTTGCATCCCTCCGCAACCAGTTCCCACCCCTCCGCAGCCGGTTGGCACAACTCCCCAAACAGGTCGCACCACTCCGGAACCAGTTCGCACCACTCCGCAGCCTGTTTGCACCACTCCGCAACCAGCTTGCACCACTCTGCAACCAGTTTGCACCACTCCGCAACCCGTTCGCACCACTCCGCAACCAGTTCGCACCACTCGGCAACCAGTTCGCACCTCTCCGCAACCTGTTCGCACCACTCCGCAACCAGTTCGCACCACTCTGCAACCAGTTCGCACCACTCCGCAACCAGTTCGCACCACTCCACAGCCAGTTTGCACCACTCCGCAACCAGTTTGCACCACTCCACAACCAGTTTGCACCACTCCGCAACCAGTTGGCACCACTCCGCAACCAGTTCGCACCACTCCGGAACCAGTTCGCACCACTACGCAACCAGTTCGCACACTCCACAACCAGTTCACACCACTCCGCTACCAGTTCGCACCACTCCGCAACCAGATTGCACCAATCCACTACCAGTTTGCACCACTCCGCAACCAGTTCGCACAAATCCGCAACCAGTTCGCACCACCTTGCAACTGGTTTGCACCATTCTTCACCCAGTTCGCACCAGTCCGCAACCAGTTCGCACCACTCCACAACCGTTTTGCACCACTCCGCAACCTGTTCGCACCCATTCGTAACCAGTTTGCACCGCTTTGCAACCAGTTGGACCACTCCACAACCAGTTTGCACCACCCCGTAACAAGTTCGCACCACTACGCAACCCGTTGGCACCACTCCGCAACCAGTTTGCACCACTCCGCAACCAGTTTGCACTCCTCCGCAACCAGTTCGCACAACTCGGCAACCAGTTCGCACCACTTCGCAACCAGTTTGAACCACTACCCACCCAGTTCGCACCACTCTGCAACAAGTTCGCACCACTCCTCATCCAGCTCGCACCACTCCGCAACCAGTTTGCACCAATCGGCAGCCAGTTCGCACCACTCTTCAACCACCTCGCACCACTCCGCGACAGGTTCGCACCAATCCGCAACCAGGTCGCACCACTCCGCAACCAGTTCGCATCACTCCGCAACCAGTTCGCACCACTCCACAACCAGTTCACACCACTCCCCAACGAGTTCGCACCACTCCGCAACCAGTTCGCACCGCTCCGCAACTAGTTCGCACCACACCACAACCTGCTCAAACCTTTCCGCAACCAGTTTGGACCACTCTGCAACCAGTTCGCACCACTCCGCAGCCAATTAGCACCACTCCAAAACCAGTTCAAACCACTCCGCAACCAGTTCGCACCACTCTGCAACCAGTTCACACAACTCCGCAACCAGTTGGCACCATTAGGCAACCAGTTCGCACCACTCCGCGACCAGTTCGCACCACTCTGCAACTAGTTCGCCCCACTTCGCAGCCACTTCGCACCACTGCGCAACCAGTTCGCACCACTCCGCAACTGGTTCGCACCACTGCGCAACCAGGTCGCACCACTCTGCAACCAGTTCGCACCACTCTGCAACCAGTTCACACCACTTTGCAACCAGTTCGCACCACTCCGCAACCAGTTCGCACCACTCCACAACCAGCTCGCACCACTCCGCAACCAGCTCGCACTACTCCCTAACCAGTTCGCACCACTCCCCAACAAGTTCGCACCACACTACAACCAGTTCGCACCACTCTGCAACCAGTTCGTACCACTCCGCAACCAGCTCGCACCACTCCGCAACCAGTTCGCACCACTCGGCAACCAGTTCGCACCACTCCGCAACCAGCTCGCACCACTCCGCAACCAGTTCGCACCACTCGGCAACCAGTTCGCACCACTCCGCAACCAGCTCGCACCACTCCGCAACCAGTTCGCACCACTCGGCAACCAGTTCGCACCACTCCGCAACCAGCTCGCACCACTCCGCAACCAGTTCGCACCACTCCAAAACCAGTTCGCACCACTTCGCAACCAGTTCGCACCACTCCACAACCAGTTCGCACCACTCCGCAACCAGTTCGCACCACTCCGCAACCAGTTCAAACAACTCTGCAACCAGTTCGCACCACTCCACAAGCAGCTCGCACCACTCGGCAACCAGTTCGCACCACTCCGCAACCAATTCGCACCACTCCGCAACCAGCTCCCACCACTCCGAAACCAGTTTGCACCATCCCGCAACCAGTTCGCACCACTCCACAGCCAGTTCACACCCCTCCGCAACCAGGTCCCACCACTCCGGAACCGGTTCGCACCACTCCGCAACCAGGTCGAACCACTCCGGAACTAGTTCGCACCACTCCGCATCCAGTTTGCACCACTCCGCAACCAGTCTGCACCACTCCGCAACCAGGTCAAACCACTCCGCAACCAGTTCGCACCACTCCGCAACCAGTTTGCATCACTCCGCAACCAGTTCACACAACTCCGCAACCAGTTCACACCACTTCACAACCAGTTTGCACCACTACCCACCCAGTTCGCACCACTCCGCAACCAGTTCGCACCACTCCTCATCTTGTTCGCACCACTCCGCAACCAGTTTGCACCAATCGGCAGCCAGTTCGCACCACTCTTCAACCAGCTCGCACCACTGCGCAACAGGTTCGCACCACTCCGCAACCAGGTCGCACCATTCCGCAACCAGTTCGCATCACTCCGCAACCAGTTCGCACCACTCCACAACCAGTTAACACCACTCCGCAACCAGTTCGCACCACTCCGCAACCAGTTCGCACCACTCCGCAACCAGTTTGAACAACTCCGCAACCAGTTCGCACCACTCCACAACCAGCTCGCACCTTTCTGCAACCAGTTCCCACCACTCCGCAACCAGTTCGCACCACTCCGCAACCAGTTCACACCACTCTGAAACCAGTTCGCACCATCTCGCAACCAGTTCGCACCACTCCGCAGCCAGTTTGCATCCCTCCGCAACCAGTTCCCACCACTCTGCAACCAGTTCGTACCACTCCGCATCCAGTTTGCACCACTCCGCAGCCAGTTCGCACCACTCCGCAACCGGTTGGCACAACTCCCCAAACAGGTCGAACCACTCCGGAACCAGTTCGCACCACTCCGCATCCAGTTCGCACAACTCCGCAACTAGTCTTTACCACTCCGCAACCAGGTCAAACCACTCTGCAACCAGCTCGCACCACTCCGCATCCAGTTTGCACCACTCCGCAACCAGTTCACACCACTCCGCCACCAGTTCGCACCACTCTCCAACCAGTTTGCACCAATACGAAACCAGTTTGCACCACTCGGTAACCAATTTGCACCACTCCGTGACTTCTTTGCACCACTCTGCAACCAGTTCGCACAACTCCGCAACCAGTTCGCACCACTCTGCAACCAGTTCGCACCACTCCACAGCCAGTTTGCACCACTCCGCAACCAGTTTGCACCACTCCACAACCAGTTTGCACCACTCCGCAACCAGTTGGCACCACTCCGCAACCAGTTCGCACCACTCCACAGCCAGTTTGCACCACTCCGCAACCAGTTTGCACCACTCCACAACCAGTTTGCACCACTCCGCAACCAGTTGGCACCACTCCGCAACCAGTTCGCACCACTCCGGAACCAGTTCCCACCACTACGCAACCAGTTTGCACACTCCACAACCAGTTCGCACCACTCCGCAACCGGTTCGCACCACTCCGCAACCAGATTGCACCAATCCACAACCAGTTTGCACCACTCCGCAACCAGTTCGCACAAATCCGCAACCAGTTCGCACCACCTTGCAACTGGTTTGCACCACTCTTCACCCAGTTCGCACCAGTCCGCAACCAGTTCGCACCACTCCACAACCGTTTTGCACCACTCCGCAACCTGTTCGCACCCATTCGTAACCAGTTTGCACCGCTTTGCAACCAGTTGGACCACTCCACAACCAGTTTGCACCATTCCGCAACCAGTTCGCACCACTCCGCAACCAGTTCTCACCACTCCGCAACTAGTTTGCATCACTCCGCAACCAGTTTGCACCACTCCGCAACCAGTTTGCACCACTCCGCAACCAGTTTGCACTCCTCCGCAACCAGTTCGTACAACTCGGCAACCAGTTCGCACCACTTCGCAACCAGTTTGCACCACTACCCACCCAGTTCGCACCACTCTGCAACAAGTTCGCACCACTCCTCATCCAGCTCGCACCACTCCGCAACCAGTTTGCACCAATCGGCAGCCAGTTCGCACCACTCTTCAACCAGCTCGCACCACATCGCGACAGGTTCGCACCAATCCGCAACCAGGTCGCACCACTCCGCAACAAGTTCGCATCACTCCGCAACCAGTTCGCACCACTCCACAACCAGTTCACACCACTCCCCAACGAGTTCGCACCACTCCGCAACCAGTTCGCACCACTCCACAACCAGCTCAAACCTTTCCGCAACCAGTTCGGACCACTCTTCAACCAGTTCGCACCACTCCGCATCCAGTTCGCACCACTCCGCAACCAGTTTGCACCACTCCGCTACCAGTGCACCACTCTGCAACCAGTTTGCACCAATCCGCAACCAGTTTGTACCACTCGGTAACCAGTTCGCACCACTCCGTTACTTGTCTGCACCACTCCGCAACCAGTTCGCACAACTCCGAGACCAGTTACTACTCCGCAACTAGTTCGCACCACTCCGCAGCCAGTTCGGACCACTGCGCAACCAGTTTGCACCACTCCGCAACCGGTTCCCACCACTCCGCAACCAGGTCGCACCACTCTGCAACCAGTTCGCACCACTCTGCAACCAGTTCGCACCACTCCGCAACCAGTTCGCATCACTCCACAACCAGCTCGCACCACTCCTCAACCAGTTCCCACCACTCCGCAACCAGTTTGCACCACTCCGCAACTACTTTGCACCACTCCGAAACCAGTTCGCACCACTGCGCAACCAGTTCGCACCACTCTAGAACCAGTTCGCACCACTCCGCAACCACTTTGCAACACCCCGCAACTAGTTCGCACCACTCCGCGACCAGTTTGCACCACTCCGCAACCAGTTCGCACCACTCCGCAACCGGTTTGCACAACTCCTAAACAAGGTCGCACCACTCCGCAACCAGGTCGCACCACTCCGCAACCAGTTCGCACCACTCCGTAACTAGTTTGCACCACTCCGCAACCAGTTCTTACCACTCCGAATCCAGTTCGCACCACTGCGCAACCAGTTTGTACAACTCCACAACCAGTTCGCACCACTCCGAAACCAGTTCGCACCACTCTGCAACCAGTTCGCACCACTCGGCAACCAGTTCGCACCACTCCACAACCAGTTTGCACCACTCTGCAACCATTTCGCACCACTCCTCAACCAGTTCGCGCAACTCTGCAACCAGTTCGCATCACTCAGCAACCGGTCTGCACCACTCTACAACCAGTTCGCACCACTCCACAACACATTTGCACCACTCCCCAACCAGTTGGCACCACTCCGCAACCAGTTCGCACCACTCCGCAACCAGTTCGTACTACTCCGCAACCAGTTCGCATCACTCCGCAACCAGTTGGCACCACTCCGCAACCAGATTGCACCAATCCACAACCAGTTTGCACCCTTTTGCAACCAGTTCGCACCACTCCGCAACCAGTTTGCACCACTCTGCAACCAGTTCGCACAAATCCGCAACCAGTTCGCACCACCTTGCAACCAGTTTGCACCACTCTGCACCCAGTTCGCACCACTCCGCAACCAGTTCGCACCACTCCACAACCATTTCGCACCACTTCGCAACCATGTCACATCCGTAACCCGTTCGCACCACTCTGCAACCAGTTCAAACCGTTCCGCAACCAGTTCGGACCACTCAGCAACCAGTTCGCACCACTCCGCAACCAGTTCGCACCACGCCGCAACCAGTTTGCACCACTCCGCAACCAGCTCGCACCACTCCGCAACCGGCTCCCACCACTCCGCAACCGGTTCGCACCACTCCGCAACCAGGTTGCACCACTCTGCAACCAGTTTGCACCACTCTGGAGCCAGTTTGCACCACTCCGCAACCCGTTCACACTACTCCGCAACAAGTTCGCACCACTCTGCAACCAGTTTGCACCACTCTGGAGCCAGTTTGCACCACTCCGCAACCCGTTCACACTACTCCGCAACAAGTTCGCACCACTCTGCAACCAGTTTGCACCACTCTGGAGCCAGTTTGCACCACTCCGCAACCCGTTCACACTACTCCGCAACAAGTTCGCACCACTCTGCAACCAGTTTGCACCACTCTGGAGCCAGTTTGCACCACTCCGCAACCCGTTCACACTACTCCGCAACAAGTTCGCACCACTCTGCAACCAGTTTGCACCACTCTGGAGCCAGTTTGCACCACTCCGCAACCCGTTCACACTACTCCGCAACAAGTTCGCACCACTCTGCAACCAGTTTGCACCACTCTGGAGCCAGTTTGCACCACTCCGCAACCCGTTCACACTACTCCGCAACAAGTTCGCACCACTCTGCAACCAGTTTGCACCACTCTGGAGCCAGTTTGCACCACTCCGCAACCCGTTCACACTACTCCGCAACAAGTTCGCACCACTCTGCAACCAGTTTGCACCACTCTGGAGCCAGTTTGCACCACTCCGCAACCCGTTCACACTACTCCGCAACAAGTTCGCACCACTCTGCAACCAGTTTGCACCACTCTGGAGCCAGTTTGCACCACTCCGCAACCCGTTCACACTACTCCGCAACAAGTTCGCACCACTCTGCAACCAGTTTGCACCACTCTGGAGCCAGTTTGCACCACTCCGCAACCCGTTCACACTACTCCGCAACAAGTTCGCACCACTCTGCAACCAGTTTGCACCACTCTGGAGCCAGTTTGCACCACTCCGCAACCCGTTCACACTACTCCGCAACAAGTTCGCACCACTCTGCAACCAGTTTGCACCACTCCGCAGCCAGTTCGCACCACTCCGCGACCAGTTCGCACCATTCCGCAACCAGTTCGCACCACTCCGCAGCCAGTTTGCACCACTCCGCAGCCAGTTCACACCACTCCGCAACCAGTTCGCACCACTCCGCCACCAGTTCGCACAACTCCGCAACCAGTTTGCACTTCTCCGCAACCGGGTGGCACCACTTTTCAACCAGTTCACACCACTCCGCAACCAGCTCGCACCGCTCCGCAACCAGTCCGCACCACTCTGCAAGCGGGTCACACCACTCCGCAACCAGTTCGCACCACGCCGCAACCAGTTTGCACCACTCCGCATCCAGTTCGCACCACGCCGCGACCAGTTTGCACCACTCCGCAACTAGTTTGCAGCACTCTGTAACCCGTTTGCACCAATCTGCGACAAGTTTGCACCACTCCGCAACCAGTTTGCACCACTCCGCAGCCAGTTTGCACCATTCCGCAACCAGTTTGCACCACTCCGCAAACAGTTCGCACCACTCCGCAACCAGTTTGCACCACTCTACAACCTGTTCGCAGCACTATGCAATCAGTTCACACGACTCCGCAACCAGTTCGCACACCTGCAACCAGTCCGCACCACTCCGCAACCTGTTCGCACCACTCCGCAACCTGTTTGCACCACTCCACAACCAGTTCGCACAACTCCGCAACCAGTTCGCGCCACTCTACAACCAGTTCGCCCGACTATGCAACCGGTTCGCACCAACCCGCAACCAGTTCACACCACTCCGCAACCAGGTCGCACCACTCCGCAACCAGCTCGCACCACTCCGCAACCAGTTCGCACCACTCCGCAACCAGTTCGCACCACTCGGCAACCAGTTCGCACCACTCCGCGACCAGGTCGCACCACTCCGCAACCAGCTCGCACGACTCCGCAACCAGTTCGCACCGCTCCGCAACCAGTTCCCACCACTCCGGAACCAGTTCTCACCACTCCGCAACCAGTTCGTACCACTCCGCCACCAGTTCGCACCACTCCGCAGCCAGTTCACACCACTCCGCAACCAGCTCGCACGACTCCGCAACCAGTTCGCACCGCTCCGCAACCAGTTCCCACCACTCCGGAACCAGTTCTCACCACTCCGCAACCAGTTCGTACCACTCCGCCACCAGTTCGCACCACTCCGCAGCCAGTTCACACCACTCCGCAACCAGCTCGCACGACTCCGCAACCAGTTCGCACCGCTCCGCAACCAGTTCCCACCACTCCGGAACCAGTTCTCACCACTCCGCAACCAGTTCGTACCACTCCGCCACCAGTTCGCACCACTCCGCAGCCAGTTCACACCACTCCGCAACCAGCTCGCACGACTCCGCAACCAGTTCGCACCGCTCCGCAACCAGTTCCCACCACTCCGGAACCAGTTCTCACCACTCCGCAACCAGTTCGTACCACTCCGCCACCAGTTCGCACCACTCCGCAGCCAGTTCACACCACTCCGCAACCAGCTCGCACGACTCCGCAACCAGTTCGCACCGCTCCGCAACCAGTTCCCACCACTCCGGAACCAGTTCTCACCACTCCGCAACCAGTTCGTACCACTCCGCCACCAGTTCGCACCACTCCGCAGCCAGTTCACACCACTCCGCAACCAGCTCGCACGACTCCGCAACCAGTTCGCACCGCTCCGCAACCAGTTCCCACCACTCCGGAACCAGTTCTCACCACTCCGCAACCAGTTCGTACCACTCCGCCACCAGTTCGCACCACTCCGCAGCCAGTTCACACCACTCCGCAACCAGCTCGCACGACTCCGCAACCAGTTCGCACCGCTCCGCAACCAGTTCCCACCACTCCGGAACCAGTTCTCACCACTCCGCAACCAGTTCGTACCACTCCGCCACCAGTTCGCACCACTCCGCAGCCAGTTCACACCACTCCGCAACCAGCTCGCACGACTCCGCAACCAGTTCGCACCGCTCCGCAACCAGTTCCCACCACTCCGGAACCAGTTCTCACCACTCCGCAACCAGTTCGTACCACTCCGCCACCAGTTCGCACCACTCCGCAGCCAGTTCACACCACTCCGCAACCAGCTCGCACGACTCCGCAACCAGTTCGCACCGCTCCGCAACCAGTTCCCACCACTCCGGAACCAGTTCTCACCACTCCGCAACCAGTTCGTACCACTCCGCCACCAGTTCGCACCACTCCGCAGCCAGTTCACACCACTCCGCAACCAGCTCGCACGACTCCGCAACCAGTTCGCACCGCTCCGCAACCAGTTCCCACCACTCCGGAACCAGTTCTCACCACTCCGCAACCAGTTCGTACCACTCCGCCACCAGTTCGCACCACTCCGCAGCCAGTTCACACCACTCCGCAACCAGCTCGCACGACTCCGCAACCAGTTCGCACCGCTCCGCAACCAGTTCCCACCACTCCGGAACCAGTTCTCACCACTCCGCAACCAGTTCGTACCACTCCGCCACCAGTTCGCACCACTCCGCAGCCAGTTCACACCACTCCGCAACCAGTTCGCACCACTCCGCGACCAGTTCGCACCACTCCGCAACTAGTTCGCACCACTCCGCGACCAGTTTTACCAATACGCAACCAGTTTGCACCACTCCGCAACCATTATGCACCACTCCGCAACCAGTTCGCACCACTCCTCAGCCAGTTCGTACCACTCCTCAACCAGTTCGCACCACTCCACAACCATTTCACACTACTGGGCATCCAGTTCGCACCACTCCGCAACCGGTTCGCACCATCCCGCAACCAGTTCACACCACTCCGCAACCAGTTCAAACCACTCCGCAATCAGTTTGCAACACTCCGCAACCAGTCTGCATTACTCAGCAACCAGTTCGCACCACTCTGCAACCAGTTTGCACCACTCCGAAACCAGTTTGCACCACTCCGCAACCAGTTCGCACCACTCCACAACCGGTTCGCGCCAATCCGCAACTACCTCGCCCCACTCCGCAACCAGTTTGCACCACTCGGCAACCAGTTTGCACCACTCGCAGCCAGTTCGTACCACTCCGCAACCATTTTCCACCACTCTGCAACCAGTTCGCACGTCTCCGCAACCAGTTCGCACCACTCCAGAACCAGTTCGCACCACTCTACAACCAGTTCGCACCACTCCCGAACCAGTTCGCACCACTCTGCAACCAGTTCACACCACTCGTTAACCAGTTTGCACCACTCCGCAACCAGTTTGCACCACTCCGCAACCTGTTCGCACCACTCCGCAACCAGTTTGCACCACTCCGCAACCAGTTCGCACCACTCCGCAGCCAGTTCGCACCACTCTGCGACCAGTTTGCACCACTCTGCCACCAGTTCGCACAACTCCGCAACCAGTTCGCACATCTCCGCAACCGGGTGGCACCACTTTGCAACCAGTTCGCACCACTCCGCAACCAGCTCGCACCACTCCGCAACCAGTCCGCACCACCCCGCAAGCGGGTCGCACCACTCCGCAACCAGTTCGCTCCGTGCCGCAACAAGTTGGCATCACTCCGCATCCAGTTCGCACCACGCCGCGACCAGTTCGCACCACTCCGCAACCAGTCCGCACCACCCCGCAAGCGGGTCGCACCACTCCGCAACCAGTTCGCTCCGTGCCGCAACAAGTTGGCATCACTCCGCATCCAGTTCGCACCACGCCGCGACCAGTTCGCACCACTCTGCAACTAGTCTGCAGCACTCTGCAACCCGTTTGCACCAATCTGCGACCAGTTTGCAGCACTACGCAACCAGTTTGCACCACTCTGCAGCCAGTTTGCACCACTCCGCAACCAGTTTGCACCACTCCGCAAACAGTTCGCACCACTCCGCAACCAGTTTGCACCACTCTGCAGCCAGTTTGCACCACTCCGCAACCAGTTTGCACCACTCCGCAAACAGTTCGCACCACTCCGCAACCAGTTTGCACCACTCTACAACCTTTTCGCACCAATTCGCAATCAGTTCACACGACTCCGCAACCAGTTCGCACACCTGCAACCAGTTTGCACCACTCCGCAACCTGTTCGCACCACTCCGCAACCAGTTTGCACCACTCCACAACCAGTTCGCACAACTCTGCAACCAGTTCGCGCCACTCTACAGCCAGTTCGCTCGACTATGCAACCGGTTCGCACCAACCGGCAACCAGTTCACACCACTCCGCAACCAGGTCGCACCACTCCGCAACCAGCTCGCACCACTCCGCAACCAGTTCGCACCACTCCGCAAGCAGTTCGCACCACTCCACAACCAGTTCGCACCACTCTGCAACCAGTTCGCTACAATCCGCAACGAGTTGGCACCACTCCGCAACCAGTTTGCACCACTCCGCAACCAGTTCAAACCACTCCGCAACCGGTCCGCACCACTCCGCAACCAGTTTGCACCACTCCGCAACCAGTTCCCACCACTCCACAACCAGTTTGCAGCACTCTGCATCCAGTTCGCACCACTCTGCGACCAGTTCCCACCACTCCGCAACTAGTTCGCACCACTCCGCGACCAGTTTGCACCAATATGCAACCAGATTGCACCACTCCGCAACCATTATGCACCACTCCACAACCAGTTCGCACAACTTCACAGCCAGTTCGTACCACTCCTCAACCAGTTCGCACCACTCCACAACCAGTTCGCACTACTGGGCAACCAGTTCGCACCACTCCGCAACCAGTTCACACCACCCCGCAACCAGTTCACACCACTCCGCAACCAGTTCGCACCACTCCGCAACCAGTTTGCAACACTCCGCAACCAGTCCGCATTACTCAGCAACCAGTTCGCACCACTCCGCAACCAGTTTGCACCACTCGGCAACCAGTTCGCAACACTCCGCAACCAGGCCGCATTACTCAGCAACCAGTTCGCACCACCCCGCAACCAGCTCGCACCACTCCGCAACCACTTCGCAGAACTCCGCAACCAGTTCACACCACTCCAAAACCAGTTCGCACCACTATGCAACCAGTTTGTACCACTCAACAACCGGTTTGCGCTAGTCCGCAACTACTTCACCCCACTCTGCAACCAGTTTGCACCACTTCGCAACCAGTTTGCACCACTCGCAGCCAGTTCGTACCACTCCGCAACCAGTTTGCACCACTCCGCAACCAGTTCGCACGTCTCCGCAACCAGTTCACACCAATCCAAAACCAGTTCACACCACTCTACAACCAGTTCGCACCACTCCGGAACCAGTTTGCACCACTCCGCAACGAATTCGCACCACTCCGCAACCAGTTTGCACCACTGCGTAACCAGTTCGCACCACTCCGCAACCTGTGCGCCCCACTCCGCAACCAGTTCGCACCACTCCGCAACCAGTTCGCACTACTCCGCAACCAGTTTGCACCACTCTGCAGCCAGTTCGCACCACTCGCGGCCAGTTCGCACCACTCCGCCACCAGTTCGCACAACTCCGCAACCAGTTTGCACTTCTCCGCAACCGGATGGCACCACTTTGCAACCAGTTTGCACACCTGCGCAACCAGCTCGCACTACTCCGCAACCAGTCCGCACCACTCCGCAAACGGGTCGCACCACTCCGCAACCAGTTCGCACCACGCCGCAACCAGTTTGCATTACTCCGCATCCAGTTCGGACCACTCCATGACCAGTTTGCACCACTCCGCAACTAGTTCGCAGCACTCTGCAACCAGTTCGCACCACTCCGCGACCAGTTCGCACCACTCCGCAACCAGTTCACACAACTCCGCAACCAGTTCTTACTTCACCGCAACCGGGTCGCACCACACCGCATCCAGTTCGCACAACTCCACAACCAGTTCTTACCACTCCTCAACCAGTTCGCACCACTCCGCAACCAGTTTGCACCACTCTACAACCAGTTCGTACCACTCTGCAACCGGTTCGCACCACCCCGCAAATAGTTCACACCACTATGCAGCCAGTTTGCACCACTCGGCAACCAGTTTGCGACACTCCGCAACCAGTTCGCACCACTCGGCAACCATTTTGCACCACTCCGCAACCAGTCAGCACCAGTCCGCAACCAGTTCGCACCAGTCCACAACCAGTTCGCACCACTCCGCAACCAGTTCGCACCACTCCGCAACCGGTTTGCACCACCCTGTAACTACTTCACACCACTCCACGACCACTGTGCACCACTCCGCAACCAGTTTGCACCACTCCGTAGCCAAATCGCACCACTCTGCAACCAGTTCGTACACCTGCAACCAGCTCGCACCACTCCGCAACCTGTTCGCACCACTCCGCAACTAGTTTGCACCACTCCATAACCAGTTCGCACCACTCCGCAACCAGTTTGCACCACTCCATAACCAGTTCGCACCACTCCGCAACCAGTTCGCACCACTCTGCAACCGGTTCGCTCCACTCTGCAACCAGTTCGCAGCACCCCAAAACCAGTTCACACCACTCCGCAACCAGGTCGCACCACTCTGCAACCAGCTTGCACCACTCTGCAACCAGTTCGCACCACTCCGCAGCCAGTTCACAACACGCCGCAACCAGTCCGCATTACTCAGCAACCAGTTCGCACCACTCCGCAACCAGTTTGCACCACTCCGCAACCAGTTAGCACAACTCCGCAACCAGTTCACACCACTCCAAAACCAGTTTGCACCACTCCGCAACCAGTTCGCACCACTCCACAACCGGTTCGCGCCAATCCACAACTACCTCGCCCCTCTCTGCAACCAGTTTGCACCACTCGGCAACCAGTTTGCACCACTCGCAGCCAGTTCGTACCACTCCGCAGCCATTTTGCACCACTTTGCAACCAGTTCGCACGTCTCCGCAACCAGATTGCACCACTCCAGAACCAGTTCGCACCACTCTACAACCAGTTCGCACCACTCCAGAACCAGTTCGCACCACTCTGCAACCAGTTCACACCACTCGTTAACCAGTTTGCACCACTCCGCAACCAGTTCGCACCACTCCGCAACCAGTTCGCACCACTCCGCAACCAGTTCGCACCACTCCGCAACCAGTTCGCACCACTCCGCAACCAGTTCGCACCACTCCGCAACCAGTTCGTACCACTCCGCAACCAGTTCGCACCACTCCGCAACCAGTTCGCACCACTCCGCAACCAGTTCGCACCACTCCG
>SZWC01000213.1:26384-48138 GCA_023375785.1 Penium margaritaceum | reverse complement strand
CCACTCCGCAACCAGTTCGCACCACTCCGCGACCAGTTCGCACCACTCCGCCACCAGTTCGCACAACTCCGCAACCAGTTCGCACTTCTCCGCAACCGGGTGGCACCACTTTGCAACCAGTTCGCACCACTCCGCAACCAGCTCGCCCTACTCCGCAACCAGTACGCACCACTCCGCAAGCGGGTCGCACCACTCCGCAACCAGTTCGCACCACGCCGCAACCAGTTTGCACCACTTCACGACCAGTTTGCACCACTCCGCAACTAGTTCGCATCACTCTGCAACCCGTTTGCACCAATCTACGACCAGTTTGCACCACTCCGCAACCAGTTTGCACCACTCCGCAGCCAGATTGCACCACTTTGCAACCAGTTTGCACCACTCCGCAACCAGTTCGCACCACTCTGCAACCAGTTTGCACCTCTCTTCAACCTGTTCAAACCAATCCGCAATCAGTTCGCACCACCCCGCAACCAGTTTGCACCACTCCGCAACCAGTTCGCACACCTGCAACCAGTTCGCACCACTCGGCAACCTGTTCCCATCACTCTGCAACCAGTTCACACAACTGCGCAACCAGTTAGCACTTCACCTCAACCGGGTCGCACCACACCGCATCCAGTTCGCACAACTCCACAACCAGTTCGCACCATTCCTCAACCAGTTCGCACCACTCCGCAACCAGTTTGCACCACTCTGCAACCAGTTCGCACCACTCTGCAACCGGTTCACACCACCCCGCAACCAGTTCACACCACTCTGCAGCCAGTTTGCACCACTCCGCAGCCAGTTTGTGACACTCTCAACCAGTCCGCACCACTCTGCAACCATTTCGCACCACTCCGCAACCAGTCAGCACCAGTCCGCAGCCAGTTCGTACCAATCCACAACCAGTTCGCACCACTCCGCAACCAGTTCGCACCACTCAGCACCCAGTTCGCACCACTCGGCAACCAGTTTGCACCACTCTGTAACTACTTCACACCACTCCACAACCAATGTGCACCACTCCGCAACCAGTTTGCACCACTCCGTATCCAGTTCGCACCATTCCGCAACCGTTTCGCACCACCTTGCAACCAGTTCACACCACTCCGCAACCAGGTCCCACCACTCCGCAACCAGCTTGCACCACTCTGCAACCAGTTCGCACCACTCCGCAACCGGTTCGCACCACCCCGCAACCAGTTTGCACCACTCCACAACGGGTTCGCACCACTCCGCAGCCAGTCCTCACCACCCCGCAACCAGTTTGCACCACTCCACAACCAGTTCGCACCACTCCGCAACCAATTCGCACCACTCCGCATCCAGTTTGCACCACTCCGCGACCAGTTCGCACCACTCCTCAACTAGTTCGCACCACTCCGCAACCAGTTTGCACCAATATGCAACCAGTTTGCACCACTCCCCAACCATTATGCACCACTCCGCAACCAGTTCGCACCACTCCGCAGCCAGTTCATACCACTCCTCAACCAGTTCGCACCACCCCGCAACCAGTTCACACCACTCCGCAACCAGTTTGCACCACTCCGCAACCAGTTTGCAACACTCTGCAACCAGTCCGCATTACTCAGCAACCAGTTCACACCACTCCGCAACCAGTTCACACCACTCCGCAACCAGCTGCACCACTCCGCAACCAGTTCCCACCACTCCGAAACCAGTTCGCACCACCCCGCAACCAGTTCGCACCCCTCCACACCTGGTTTGCGCCAATTCGAAACTACTTCGCCCCACTCCGCAACCAATTTGCACCACTTCGCAACCAGTTTGCACCACTCGCAGCCAGTTCGTACCACTCCGCAACCAGTTTGCACCACTCCGCAACCAGTTCGCAGGTCTTAGCAACCAGTTCGCACCACTCCAGAACCAGTTCGCACCACTCTACAACCAGTTCGCACCACTCCGGAACCAGTTCTAACCACTCCGCAACCAGTTCGCACCACTCCGCAACCAGTTTGCACCACTCCGCAACCAGTTTGCACCACTCCGCAACCTGTTCGCACCACTCCGCAACCAGTTCGCACCACTCCGCAACCAGTTCGCACCACTCCGCAACCAGTTCGCACCACTCCGCAACCAGTTTGCACCACTCCGCAACCAGTTCGCATCACTCCGCAACCAGTTTGCACCACTCCGCAGCCAGTTTGCACCACTCCGCGACCAGTTCGCACCACTCCGCCACCAGTTCGCACATCTTCGCAACCAGTTCGCACTTATGCGCAACCGCGTGGCACCACTTTGCTACCATTTTGCACCACTCCGCAACCACCTCGCACCACTCCGCAACCAGTCCACACCACTCTGCAAGCAGGTCGTACCACTCCGCAACCAGTTTGCACCACGCCGCAACCAGTTCGCACCACTCCGCATCCAGGTCGCACCACTCCGCAACCAGTTCGTACCACTCCGCAACCAGTTTGCACCCCTCCGCAACCAGTTTGCACCACTCCGCAACCTGTTCGCACCACTCCGCAACCAGTTTGCACCACGCCGCAACCAGTTCGCACCACTCCGCATCCAGGTCGCACCACTCCGCAACCAGTTCGTACCACTCCGCAACCAGTTTGCACCCCTCCGCAACCAGTTTGCACCACTCCGCAACCTGTTCGCACCACTCCGCAACCAGTTTGCACCACGCCGCAACCAGTTCGCACCACTCCGCATCCAGGTCGCACCACTCCGCAACCAGTTCGTACCACTCCGCAACCAGTTTGCACCCCTCCGCAACCAGTTTGCACCACTCCGCAACCTGTTCGCACCACTCCGCAACCAGTTTGCACCACGCCGCAACCAGTTCGCACCACTCCGCATCCAGGTCGCACCACTCCGCAACCAGTTCGTACCACTCCGCAACCAGTTTGCACCCCTCCGCAACCAGTTTGCACCACTCCGCAACCTGTTCGCACCACTCCGCAACCAGTTTGCACCACGCCGCAACCAGTTCGCACCACTCCGCATCCAGGTCGCACCACTCCGCAACCAGTTCGCACCACTCCGCAACCTGTTGGCACCACTCCGCAACCAGTTTGCACCACTCCGCATCCAGGTCGCACCACTCCGCAACCAGTTCGCACCACTCCGCAACTAGTTCGCACCACTTCGCGACCAGTTTGCATCAATATGCAACCAGTTTGCACCACTCCGCAACCATTATGCACCACTCCGCAACCAGTTTGCACAATTCCTCAGCCAGTTCGTACCACTCCTCAACCAGTTCGCACCACTCCACAACCAGTTCGCACTACTGGGCAACCAGTTCACACCACTCCGCAACCAGTTCAAACCACTCCGCAACCAGTTCGCAACACTCCGCAACCAGTCCGCATTACTCAACAATCAGTTCGCACCACTCCGCAACCAGTTTGCACCACTCCGCAACCAGTTCGCACCACTCCACAACCAGTTCGCACCACTCCGAAATCAGTTCGCACCACTCCGCAACCAGTTCGGACCACTCCACAACCGGTTCGCGCCAATCCGCAACTACCTCGCCCCACTCTGCAACCAGTTTGCACCACTCGGCAATCAGTTTGCACCACTCGCAGCCGGTTCGTACCACTCCGCAACCATTTTGCACCACTCCGAAACCAGTTCGCACGGCTTCGCAACCAGTCGCACCACTCCAGAACCAGTTCGCAACACTCTACAACCAGTTCGCACCACTCCGGAACCAGTTCGCACCACTCTGCAACCAGTTCACACCACTCGTTAACCAGTTTGCACCACTCCGCAACCAGTTCGCATCACTCCGCGACCTGTTCGCACCACTCCGAAACCATTTTGCACCACTCCACAACCAGTTTGCACCACTCCGCAGCCAGTTTGCACCACTCCGCAGCCAGTTCGCACCACTCCACGACCAGTTCGCACCACTCCGCCAACAGTTCGCACAACTCCGCAACCAGTTCGCACTTCTCCGCAACCGGGTGGCACCACTTTGCAACCAGTTTGCACCACTCCGCAACCAGCTCGCACCACTCCGCAACCAGTCCGCACCACTCTGCAAGCGGGTCGCACCACTCCGCAACCAGTTTGCACCACGCCGCAACCAGTTCGCACCACTCCGCAACCAGTTTGCACCACTCTACAACCTGTTCGCACCACTCCGCAATCAGTTCACACGACTCCGCAACCAGATCTCACACCTGCAACCAGTTTGCACCACTCCTCAACCTGTTCACACCACTCCACAACTAGTTTCCACCACTCCACAACCAGTTCGCACCACTCCACAACCAGTTTGCACCACTCTACAACCAGTTGGCTCCACTCTGCAACCGGTTCGCACCACACCGCAACCAGTTCACACCACTCCGCAACCAGGTCGCACCACTCCGCAACCAGCTCACACCACTCCGCAACCAGTTCGCACCACTCCGCAACCAGTTCGCACCACTCCACAACCAGTTCGCACCACTCTGCAACCAGTTCGCTACACTCCGCAACTAGTTGGCACCACTCCGCAACCAGTTCGCACTACTCCGCAACCAGTTCGCACCACTCTACAGCCGGTTCGCACCTCTCTACAACCTGTTCCCACCACTCCGCAACCAGTTCCCACCACTCTGCAACCAGTTTGCACAACTCCGCAATCAGTTCGCACCATTTGGCAACCAGTTCGCACCACTCCGCAACCAGGACACACCATTCTTTAACCAGGTGGCACCACTCCGCAACCAGTTCGCACCACTCCACACACAGTTCGCACTTCTCTGCAACCAGTTCGCACCACTCTGCAACCAGTTCGCACCACTTTGCAACCAGTTCGCACCATTCCGCAACCAGCTACCACCACTCCTAAACCAGTTTGTACCACTCCGCAATCAGTTGCACCTCTCTGCAACCAGTTCGCACCACTCTGAAACCAGTTCTCACCACTCCGCAACCAGTTCGCAACACTCCGCAACAAGTTCGCACCAACCCGCAACCAGTTCGCACCACTCGGCAACCAGTTCGCACCACTCCGCAACACGTTCGCACAACTCCGCAACCAGTTCGCACCACTCCGCAACCAGTTCGCACCTTTCTGTAAGCTTTTCGCACCACTCCGCAACCAGTTTGCACCACTCCTCAACCAGTTCCCACCTCCCCACACCCAGTTTGCACCACTCCGGGACCAGTTCGCACCACTCTGCAACCACTTTGCACCACTTCGCAACCAGTTCGCACCACTCCGCAACCAGCTCCCAGCACTCCCAAACCAGTTTGCACCAGTCCGCAATCAGTTCGCACCTCTCTGCAACCAGTTCGCACCAATCCAAAACCAGTTTGCACCACTCCTCAACCATTTCGCACCACTCCGCAACCCTTTTGCACCACTCCGCAACCCTTTTGCACCACTCCGCAACCACTTTGCACCACTCCTAAAATAGTTTGTACCACTCCGCAACCAGTTTGCACCACTCCGCAACCAGTTCACACCACTCCGCAACCAGTTCGCACCACTCCACAACACGTTTGCACAACTCCGCAACCAGTTCGCACCACTCCGCAACCCGTTCGCACCACTCCGCAACCAGTTCGCACCACTCTGCAACCAGTTCGCTCCACTCCGCAACTAGTTGGCACCACTCCGCAACCAGTTCGCACTACTCCGCAACCAGTTCGCACCACTCTACAGCCTGTTCGCACCTCTCTACAACCTGTTCCCACCACTCCGCAACCAGTTCCCACCACTCTGCAACCAGTTTGCACCACTGCGCAACAAGTTTGCACCACTCCGCAACCAGTTCGCACCACTCCGCAACCCGTTCGCACCACTCCGCAACCAGTTCGCACCACTCTGCAACCAGTTCGCTCCACTCCGCAACTAGTTGGCACCACTCCGCAACCAGTTCGCACTACTCCGCAACCAGTTCGCACCACTCTGCAACCAGTTCGCTCCACTCCGCAACTAGTTGGCACCACTCCGCAACCAGTTCGCACTACTCCGCAACCAGTTCGCACCACTCCGCAACCAGTTCGCACCACTCCGCAACCAGTTTGCACCACTCCACAACCAGCTCGTACCACTCCGCAGCCAGTTCACACCACTCCAGAACCATTTCGCACCACTCCGCAACCATTTCGCACTACTCCGCAACCAGTTCACACCACTCTGCAACTAGTTGGCACCACTCCGCAATCAGTTTGTACCATCCCACAACCAGTTCGCACCACTCCGCAACTAGTTTGCACCACTCCGCAACCAGTTTTCATCGCTCCACAACGAGTTTGCACCAGTCCGCAACCAGTTTGCACCACTCCGCAACTAGTTCGCACCAATCCACAACCAGTTCGCAAAACTCCACAACCAGTTCGCACCACTGCGCAACGAGTTCGAACCACTCTGCAACCAGTCCGCACCACTCTGCAACCAGTTTGCACCACTCCTCAACCAGTTCGTACCACTCCGCAACCAGTTCGCACCACTGTGTAACCGGTTCGCGCCACTCAGCAACCGGTTGCACCACACTGCAACCAGTTTGTACCACTCCACAACCCGTTTGCACCACTCACCAACCAGTTTCCACCACTCCTCAACCAGTTTGCACCACTCCGCAACCAGTTTGCACCACTCCGCAACCAGTTCGCACCACTTTGCAACCAGTTTGCACCACTCTGCAACCAGTTCCCACCACTCTGCAACCAGTTTGCACCACTGCGCAACAAGTTTGCACCACTCCGCAACCAGTTCCCACCACTCCGCAACCAGTTTGCACCACTCTACAACCAGTTTGCACAACTCCGCAACCAGTTCGCACAACTCCGCAACCAGTTCGCACCACTCCGCAACCAGTTCGCACCACTCCGCAACCACTTCTCACCACTCCGCAACCGATTCGCACCACTCCGCAACCAGTTCGCACCACTCCGCAACTAGGTCGGACCATTCCACAACCAGGTTGCACCACTCTGCAACCAGTTCGCACAACTCCAAAACCAGGTCGCACCACTCCGCAACCAGTTTGCACCACTCTGCAACCAATGCGCACTACTTCGCAACCAGTTCGCACCACTCCGCAACCAGCTCGCACCACTCCGAAACCAGTTTGCACCACTCCGCAATGAGTTTGCACCTCTTTGCAACCAGTTCCCACCACTCCGAAAGCAGTTCGCACCACTCCGCAACCAGTTCGCAACACTTCACAACCAGTTTGCACCACTCCGCAACCAGTTCGCACCACTCCGCAACCAGATCGCACCTCTCCGCAACCAGTTCGCACCACTCTGCAACCAGTTCGCACCACTCTGCAACCAGTTCGCACCACTCTGCAACCAGTTCGCACCACTCTGCAACCAGTTCGCACCACTCTGCAACCAGTTCGCACCACTCTGCAACCAGTTCGCACCACTCTGCAACCAGTTCGCACCACTCTGCAACCAGTTCCCACCACTCCGAAAGCAGTTCGCACCACTCCGCAACAAGTTCGCAACACTTCACAACCAGTTTGCACCACTCCGCAACCAGTTCGCACCACTCCGCAACCAGATCGCACCTCTCCGCAACCAGTTCACACCACTCCGCAACCAGTTCGCACCACTCCGCAACCAACTCGCACCACTCCGCAGCCAGTTCACACCACTCCACAACCATTTCCCACCACTCCGCAACCAGTTCACACCACTCTTCAACTAGTTCGCACCACTCCGCAACCAGTTTGAACCATCCCGCAACCAGTTTGCACCACTCCAAAACTAATTCCCACCACTCCACAACCAGTTTTTACCGCTCCACAACCAGTTTGCACCAATCCACAACCAGTTCGCACAACTCCGCAACCAGTTTGCACCACTCCGCAACCAGTTCCAACCACTCCGCAACCAGTCCGCACCACTCCGCAACCAGTTGGCACCACTCCTCAACCAGTTCGTACCACTGCGCAACCAGTTTTGGACCACTGTGTAACCGGTTTGCGCCATTCTGCAACCGGTTCGCACCACTCTGCAACCAGTTTGTACCACTCCGCAACCCGTTCGCACCACTCCCCAACCAGTTTGCACCACTCCACAACCAGTTCGCACCACTCCGCAACCAGTTTGCACCACTCCGCGACCAGTTCGCACCACTGTGCGACCAGCTCGCACCTTTTTGCAAGCCGTTCGCACCACTCCGCAACCAGTTCGTACCACTTCTCAACCACTTTGCACCACTCCGCAACCAGTTTGCACCACTCCACAACCAGTTCGAACCACTTTGCAACCTGTTTGTTCCACTCCGCAACCGGTTTTCACCACTCCGCAACCGCTTTGCACCACTCTGCAACCCGTTTGTACCACTCCGCAACCTGTTTGTACCACTCCGCAACCCGTTTGTACCACATCTCAACCAGTTCACACCACACCGCAACCAATTCACACCACTCCGCAACCAATTCACACCACTCTGCAACCAGCTCGCACCACTCTGCAACCAGTTCCCACAACTCCGAACCAGTTTGCACCACTCCGCAGCCAATTCGCACCACTCCGCAATCAGTTCGCACCACTCCGCAACCAGTTTGCATCACTCCTCAATCAGACTGCACCACTCCGCAACCCTTTCGCACCACTCCAAAACCTCTTCGCACCACTCCTCAACTAGTTCACAGCACTCCGCAACCAGTCCCACCACTCCGCAACCAGTTTGCACCACTCCGCAACCAGTTTGCACCACTCCGCAACACGTTCGAACAACTCCGCAACCAGTTCGCACCACTCTGCAACCAATTTGCACAACTCCGCAACCAATCACAGCCGCGCAACGAGTTCGCACCACTTCGCAACCAGTTCGCACCACTCCGCAACTAGTTTGCACCACTCCTCAACCAGTTTGCACCACTCCGCAACCCTTTCGCACCACTCCGCAACCACTTCGCACCACACCTCAACTAGTTTGCACAACTCCACATCCAGTTCGCACCACTCCGCAACCAGTTCACACCACTCCGCAACAAGTTTGCACAACTGCGCAACCGGTTCGCACCACTCCGCAACCAGTTCGCACCACTCTGCAACCAGGTCGCACCATTTCGCAACCAGCTCGCACCACTCCACAACCAATTCGCAACACTCCGCAACCAGTTCGCACCACTCCACAACCAGTTCGCACCACTCCGCAACCAATTTGCACCACTCCGCAACCAGTAAGCACCACTCCGCAACCAGTTCGCACCACTGCGCAACCAGTTTGCACCACTCCAAAATCAGCTCGCACCACTCGGAAACCAGTTTGCACCACTCAGTAATCACATTGCACTTTCCGCAACCCATTCGCACCACTCCGAAACCAGATCGCACCATTCTGCAACCAGTTCGCACCACTCCCAACCAGTTCGCACCATTCCGCAAACAGTTGACATCACTCTGCCATCCGTTCGCACCACTCCGCAACCAATTCGCACCACTCCGCAACCAGGTCCCACCACTCTGCAACTAGATCGAACCACTCCCCAACCAGTTCGCACCACCCCGCAACCAGTTTGCACCAATCCGCAACTCGGTTGCACAACTCTGCAACCAGTTCGCACCACTCCGCAACCAGTTTGAACCACTCCGCAACCAGTTTGTACCACTCCGCAACCAGTTCCCACAACTCCTCAACCAGTTCTTACCACTTCACAACCAGTTCGCACCACTCTGCAACCGGTTCGCACCGCTCTGTGACCGGTTCGCACCACTGTGCAACCAGTTTGTACCACTCCGCAACCAGTCCGCACCACTCCCAAACCCGTTTGCACCACTCTGCAACCAGTTTGCACCTCTGCGCAACCAATTTGCAACACTCCGCAACCAGTTGGTACCACTCCACAGCCAGCTCGCACCTTTCTCCAACCAGTTCGCACCACTCCACAACCAGTTCGCAACACTCCGCAACCCGTTTGCACCACTCCGCAACCAGTTCGCACCACTCCGCAACCATTTTGGACCACTTTGAAACCAGCTTGCAACATTCCGCAACCATTTTGCACCTCTCCACAACCAGTTTGCACCACTC
Source organism: Penium margaritaceum (assembly GCA_023375785.1). Lineage (NCBI taxonomy): Eukaryota > Viridiplantae > Streptophyta > Zygnematophyceae > Desmidiales > Peniaceae > Penium > Penium margaritaceum. Next base: position 38,174 of record SZWC01000213.1, on the reverse strand, counting down.
TGCAACCACTTTGCACCACTCCGCAACCAGTTCACACCACTCCGCAACCAGTTTGCACCACTCCGCAATCGGTTCGCACCACTCCGCAACCAGTTTGTACCACATCTCACCCAGTTTGCACCACTCCGCAACCAGTTCACACCAGTCCGCAACCAATTTGCACCACTCCACAACCAGGTCACACCACTCCGCAACCAGTTTGCACCACTTCGTAACCAGTTTGCACCACTCTACAACCAGTTCGCACAACTCCGCAACCAGTTGGCACCACTCCGCAACCACTTCACACCACTCCGCAACCAGTTTGCACCATTCCGCAATCAGTTTGCACCACTCGGCAACCAGTTCGCACCACTCTGCAATCAGTTCGCACCAATCTGCAACCAGTTTGCACAACTCCGCAACCAATCCGCACCACTGCGCAACCAGTTCGCACCACTCCACAACCAGTTTGCACCACTCTGCAACCAGTTTGCACCTCTCCTCGATCAGTTCGCACCCCTGCGCAACCCTTTTGCACCACTCTGCAACCACTTTGCACCACTCCTCAACCAGTTCGCACCCTCCACAACCACTACGCATGACCCCGCTACCAGTTCGCAGCACTCTGCAACCATTTCGCACCAGTCCGCAACCAGTTCGCACCACTCCGCAACCAGTTTGCACCACTCTGCAACCAGTTGGCACCACTCCGCAACCAGTTTGCACCAGTGCGCAACTAGTTTGCACCACTCCGCAACCAGTTCGCACCACTCTGCACCCAGTTCGCACCACTCCGCAACCAGTTCGGACCACTCCGCAACCAGTTCGCACCACTCCGCAGCCAGTTCGAACCACTCTGCAACCAGTTCGCACCACTCCGCAACCAGTTTGCACCAGTGCGCAACTAGTTTGCACCACTCCGCAACCAGTTCGCACCACTCCACAACCAGTTCGCACCACTCTGCAAACAGTTCGCACCACTCCGCAACCAGTTCGCACCACTCCGCAACCAGTTCGCACCAATCCGCAACCAGTTCGCACCACTCCGCAACCAGTTTGGACCACTCTGCAACAAGATCGCACCACACCGCAGCCAGTTCGCACCACTCCGGGACGAGTTGGCATAACTCAGCAACCAGTTTGCACCACTTCGCAACCAGTTCGCGCCGCTCCGCAACCAGTTCGCACAAATCCACAACCAGGACACACAACTCCGCAATCCGTTCGCACCACTCCGCAGCCAGTTTGAACCACTCTGCAACCAGTTCGCACCACTCCGCAACCAGTTCGCACCACTTCTCAACCAGTTCTACCACTCCGCAACCAGTTCGCACCACTATGCAACCAGTTTGCACGACTCTGCAACCGGTTTGCACCAATCCGCAACCAGTTTACACCACATTGCAACCAGTTCACACCACTCCGCAACCAGTTTGCACCACTCCGCAACCAGTTCGTACCACTCCGCAACCAGTTTGCACTTCTCCGTAACCATTTTGGACCACTCCGCAACCAGTTCCCACCACTCCCCAACCGGTTTGCACCACTCCGCAACCAGTTTGCACCACTCTCCAACCAATTCGCACCACTCCGCAACCAGTTCGCACCACTCCGCAACCAGTTTGCACCACTCGCAACCAGTTCGCAACACTTAAGACCCAGTTCGCACCACTCCGGAACCAGTTCACACCACTCCGCAACCTGGCCGCACCACTCCGCAACAAGTTTGCACCACTCCGGAACCAGTTCGCACCACTTTGCAACCAGTTTGCACCACTCCGCAACCAGTTTGCACCACTCCGCAACCAGTTTGCACCACCTTGCAACCAGTTCAGAAAACTCTGCAAACCGTTCGCACCATTCCGCAAGCAGTTTGTACCACATCTTAACCAGTTTGCACCACTTCGCAGCCAGTTCGCACCACTCCGCAACTAGTTTGTACCACTCCGCAACGAGTTCGCAGCACTCCGCAACCAGTTGGCACCACTCTGCAACCGGTTCACACCACTCGGAAACCAGGTCGCACCACTCCGCAACCAGTTTGCACCACTCCGCAACCAGTTCGCACCACTCCTCAACCAGTTTGTACCACTCCGCAACAAGTACGCATCACCCTCCAACCAGTTCGCACCACTCTGCAACCGGTTCGCACCACTCTGCAACCAGTTCGCACCACTCTGCAACAAGTTCCCACTACTCCACAACCAGTTTGCACCACTCCGCAACCAGTTCGCACCACTCCGCAACCAGTTTGCACCACTCCGCAACCAGTTGGCACCAATCGGCAACCAGTTCGCACCACTCCGTAACCAGTTTGCACCACTCCTCAACCAGTTCGTACCACTCCGCAACAAGTTCGCACCACTCTGCAACCGGTTCGCACCACACTGCAACCGGCTCGCACCACTCCGCAACCAGTTCACAGCACTCCGCAACCAGTTCGCACTACTCCGCAACCAGTTTGCACCACTCCACAACCAGTTTGCACCACTCCGCAACCAGTTTGCACCACTCCGTATCAAGTTTGCTCCACTCCGCAACCAGTTTGCACCACTCCACAGCTAGTTTGCAGCACTTCGCAACCAGTTTGCACCACTCCGTAACCAGTTCGTACCACTCCTCAACCAGTTCGCACCACTCCGCGACCAGTTCACACCACTCCCGAACCAGTTTGCACCACTCTGTAGCAAGTTCGCTCCACTCCGCAACCAGTTTGCACCACTCCACAGATAGTTCGCACCACTCCGCAACCAGTTTGCACCACTCGTCAACCATGTTGCACCACTCCTCAACCGGTTCGCACCAGTCTGCAACCAGTTCGCACCACTCCGCAACCAGTTCGCCCCATTGCGCAACCAAATTGCACCAATCCGCAACCCGTTTGCACCACTCCGTTACCAGTTTGTACCACATCTCAACCAGTTTGAACCACTCCGCAGCCTTTTCGCACCACTCCGCAACCAGTTTGTACCACTCCGCAACCAGTTCGCACCAATCCGCAACCAATTCGCACCACTCCGCAACCAGTTCACACCACTCCGCAACCAGTTCGCACCACTCCGCAACCAGTTCGCACCACTCCACAACCAGTTCGCACCACTCCGCAACCAGTTCACACCACTCTGCAACCAGTTCGCACAACACCGCAACCAGTTCGCACCACTCCGCAACCAGTTCGCACCACTCCACAACCAGTTCGCACCACTCCGCAACCAGTTCACACCACTCTGCAACCAGTTCGCACAACACCGCAACCAATCTGTACCGATCCGCAACCAGTTTGTACCACTCCGCAACCAATTCGCACCACTCTCAACCTGTTGCACCACTTTGCAACCAGTTCACACCACTCCGGAACCATTTCGCACCACTCCGCAACCAGTTTGCACCACGCTGCAACCAGTTCTCACCACTCCTCAACCAGTTCGTACGACTCCGAAACCAGTTCGAACCACTCGGCAACCACTTTGCACCACTAGGCAACCAGTTCGCACCACTCGGCAACCAGTTGGCACCACTGCGCAACCAGTTCGCACCACTCCGCAACCTGTTCGCACCACTCTGCAACCTGTTCGCACAACTCCGCAACCAGTTCCCACCACTTTGCAACCAGTTTGCACCACTCCGCAAGCAGTTTGCACCAATCCGCAACCAGTTCGCACCACTCTGCAACCAGTTTGCACCATTCCGCAACCAGTTCACACCACTCTGCAGCCCGTTCGCACCACCCCGCAACCAGTTCGCACCATTCCGCAGTCCGTTCGCACCACTCAGCAACCAGTTTGCACCACTCTGCAACCAGTTAACACAACTCCGTAACCTATCTGCACCATTCTGCAACCGTTTTGTACAACTCCGGAACCAGTTCGCACCACTCCGCAACCAGTTTGCACCACTCTGCAACCAGGTCACACCACTCTGCAACAAGTTCGCACCACTCCGCAACCAGTTTGCACCACTCCGCAACCATTTGGCACCACTCCTCAACCAGTTCACGACTCCGCAACCAATTTGCACCACTCCGCAACCAGTTTGCACTACTCTGCAACCGGTTCGTACCACTCCGCAACCAGTTCGGACCACACCACAACCAGTTCGCACCACTCTGCAACCCGTTGGCACCACTCCTCAACCTGTTCGGGCCACTCCGCAACCAGTTCCCACCACTTTGCAACCAATTTGCACCATTCCACAACCAGTTTGCACCACTCCGCAACCAGTTCGCACTGGTCTGCAACCAGTTTACACCACTCTGCAACCCGTTTGCACCACTCCCCAACCAGTTCGCACCACTATGCAACCAATTTGCACCAGCCCGCAACCAGTTTGCACCACTCCGCAACCAATTTGCACCACTCCGCAACCAGTTTGCACCACTTTGCAACCAGTTTGCACAACTCCGCAACCAGTTCGCACCACTCCGCAACCAGTTCGCACCACTCTGCAACCAGTTTGCACCACTCCGCAACCAGTTCGCATCATTCCGCAACCAGTTCGCACCACTCTGCAACACGTTCGCACCATTCCGCACCCAGCTTGTATCACATCTCAACCAGTTCGCACCACTCCGGAGCCAGTTTGCACCACTCCGCAACCAGTTTGCACCACTCTGCAACCACTTCGCAGCACTCTGCAACCGATTCACACCACTCCGTCCCTATTTCGCACCACTCCGCAACCAGTTTGCACCACTCCACAACCAGTTCGCACCACTCCGCAACCAGTTTGCACCACTCTCCAACCAGTTAGCACAACTACGCAACCAATATGCACCTATTTACAACTAGTTCGCACCTCCCCGCAACAAGTTCGCACCACTCCGCAACCAGTTCGCACCACTCCTCGACCAGTTTGCACCACTCCGCAACCTGTTTGCACCACTCCGCAATCACTTCGCACCACTCCTCAACCAGATTGCACCACTCATCAACCAGTTTGCACCACTCCGCAACCAGTTTGCACCACTCCCCAACCAGTTCGCACCACTCCGCAACCAGTTCGCACCACTCCGCAACCAGTTCGCACAACTCCGCAACCAATCTGCACCACTCCGCAACCAGTTCACACCACTCCGCAACCAGTTCGCACCACTCCGCAACCAGTTCGCACCACTCTGCAACCAGTTCGCATCACTCCCCAACCAGTTCGCACCACTCCACAACCAGTTTGCACCACTCCGCAACCAATTCGCACCACTCCGCAATCAGTTCGTACCACTCCGCAACCAGTTTGCACCACTCCGCAACCAGTTCACACCACTCCGCACCCAGTTTGCACCACTCCGCAACCAGTTCGCACCACTCCGCAACCTGTTTGCACCACTCCGCAACCAGCTCGCACCACTTCGCATCTACTTCGCACCACTTTGCAACCGGTTTGCACAACACCGAAACCAAATTGCACTACTCTGCAACCAGTTCGCACCACTCTGCAACCAGTTTGCACCACTCTCCAACCAGTTCGCACCATTCCGCAACCAGTTCGCACCACTCCGCAACCCGTTCGCACCATTCCGCACCCAGTTTGTACCACATCTCAACCAGTTCGCACCACTCCGACCAAGTTGGCACCACCCTGCAACCAGTTTGAACCACTCCGCAACCAGTTCGCACCATTCCGCACCCAGTTTGCACCACACCTCAACCAGTTCGCACCACTCCGACCAAGTTGGCACCACCCTGCAACCAGTTTGAACCACTCCGCAACCAGTTCGCACCATTCCGCACCCAGTTTGCACCACACCTCAACCAGTTCGCACCACTCCGACCAAGTTGGCACCACCCTGCAACCAGTTTGAACCACTCCGCAACCAGTTCGCACCATTCCGCACCCAGTTTGCACCACACCTCAACCAGTTCGCACCACTCCGACCAAGTTGGCACCACCCTGCAACCAGTTTGAACCACTCCGCAACCAGTTCGCACCACTCTGCAACCAGTTCGCACCACTCTCCAACCAGTTCGCACCATTCCGCAACCAGTTCGCACCACTCCGCAACCCGTTCGCACCATTCCGCACCCAGTTTGTACCACATCTCAACCAGTTCGCACCACTCCGACCAAGTTGGCACCAACCCGCAACCAGTTTGAACCAGTCCGCAACCAGTTCGCACCACTCCGCAACCAGTTCGCAGCACTTCGCAACCAGTTCACACCACTCCGCAACTCGTTCGCACCATTCCGCAACGAGTTCGCACCACTCAGCAACCAGTTCGCACCACTCCTCAACCAGTTCTTACAACTTTGCAACCTGTTCGCACAACTCCACAACCAATCTTCACCACTCCGCAACCAGTTCGCACCACTCCGCAACCAGTTTGCACCGTTCCGCAACCAGTTCGCACCACTCCGTAACCAGTTTCTACCACATCTGAACAAGTTGAAACCACACCGCAGCCAGTTCGCACCACCCCGCAACCAGTTTGTACCACTTTGCAACGAGTTCGCACTACTCCGCAACCAGTTTGCACCACTCCGCAACCTGTTTCCACCACTCTGTAACCAGTTCGCACCACTCCGCAACCAGTTCGCACCACTCCGCAACCTGTTTCCACCACTCCGCAACCAGTTCACACCCCTCCGCAACCATTTCGGACCACTCCGCAACCAGTTCATCATTCCGCAATCATTTCGCACCACTCCGCAACCAGTTCGCACCACTCTACAACCAGTTTGCACCACTCCGCAACCAGTTCGCACCATTCCGCAACCAGTTTGCACCACTCTGCAACCCGTTCGCACCATTCTGCACCCAGCTTGTACGACGTCTCAACCAGTTCGCACCACTCCGGAGCCAGTCTGCACCACTCCGCAACCAGTTCGCACCACTCGGCAACCACTTCGCAGCACTCTGCAACCCGTTCACACCACTCCGCAACTAGTTCGCACCACTCCGCAATCAGTTCGCACCAATCCACAGCCAGTTCGCACCACTCCGCAACCAGTTCGCACCACTCCACAACCAGTTCGCACCACTCCGCAACCAGTTCGCACCACTCTGCAACCAGTTCGCACAACTCCGCAACCAATCTGCAACCAGCTTGCACCTCTCGGCAACCAGTTCGCACCACTCCAAAACCAGTTCGCACCACTCCTCGACCAGTTCGCACCACTTCGCAACCCGTTCGCACCACTCCGCAATCACTTCGCACCACTCCTCAACCAGATCACACCACTCATCAACCAGTTTGCACCACTCCGCAACCAGTTTGCACCACTCCGCAACCAGTTCGCACCACTCCGCAACCAGTTCGCACCACTCCGCAACCAGTTCGCACCACTCCGCAACCAGTTCGCACCACTGCGCAACCAGTTTACACCACTCCGCAACCCGTTCGCACCACTCCGCAATCACTTCGCACCACTCCTCAACCAGTTTGCACCACTCCGCAACCAGTTCGCATCACTCCGCAACCAGTTCGCACCACTCCGCGACCAGTTCGCACCACTTCGCAACCCGTTCGCACCACTCCGCAACCAGTTCGCACCACTGCGCAACCAGTTTACACCACTCCGCAACCCGTTCGCACCACTCCGCAATCACTTCGCACCACTCCTCAACCAGTTTGCACCACTCCGCAACCAGTTCGCATCACTCCGCAACCAGTTCGCACCACTCCGCGACCAGTTCGCACCACTTCGCAACCCGTTCGCACCACTCCGCAACCAGTTCGCACCACTGCGCAACCAGTTTACACCACTCCGCAACCCGTTCGCACCACTCCGCAATCACTTCGCACCACTCCTCAACCAGTTTGCACCACTCCGCAACCAGTTCGCATCACTCCGCAACCAGTTCGCACCACTCCGCGACCAGTTCGCACCACTTCGCAACCCGTTCGCACCACTCCGCAACCAGTTCGCACCACTGCGCAACCAGTTTACACCACTCCGCAACCCGTTCGCACCACTCCGCAATCACTTCGCACCACTCCTCAACCAGTTTGCACCACTCCGCAACCAGTTCGCATCACTCCGCAACCAGTTCGCACCACTCCGCAATCAGTTCGCACCACTCCGCAACCAGTTCGCACCATTCCGCAACCAGTTCGCACCACTCCGCAACCCGTTCGCACCATTCCGCACCCAGTTTGTACCACATCTCAACCAGTTCGCACCACTCCGACCAAGTTGGCACCACCCTGCAACCAGTTTGAACCACTCCGCAACCAGTTCGCACCACTCCGCAACCAGTATGCAGCACTCCGCAACCAGTTCACACCACTCCGCAACTAGTTCGCACCACTCCGCAACCCGTTCGCACCACTCCGCAACAGGTTTGCACCACTCAGCAACCAGTTCGCACCACTCTGCAACCAGTTCGCACCTCTCCGCAACCAGTGCGCACCACTCTGCAACCTGTTCGCACCATTTCGCAACCTGTTCGGACCACTCCGCAACCAGTTGGCACCACTTTGCAACCAGTTTGCACCACTCCGTAACCAGTTTGCACCAATCCGCAACCAGTTCTTCACCACTCTCCAACCAATTTGCACCACTCCGCAACCAGTTGGCACCATTCCGCAACCAGTTCACACCACTCCGCAACCCGTTCGCACCACTCCGCAACCAGTTTGTACCACATCTCAACCAGTTCCCACCACTCTGCAGCCAGTTTGCACCACTCCGCAACCAGTTTGTACCACTCCGCAACCAGTTCGCACCATTCCGCAATCCGTTCACACCACTAAGCAACCAGTTCGCACCACTCTCCAACCAGTTAACACAACCCCGTATCCAATCTGCAACACTCCGCAACCAGTATGTACCACTCCGCAACCAGTTCGCACCACTAACCAGTTCGCACCACTCTGCAACCAGTTCACACCACTCCGCAACCAGTTCGCACCACTGCGCAACCAGTTTACACCACTCCGCAACCCGTTCGCACCACTCCGCAATCACTTCGCACCACTCCTCAACCAGATTGCACCACTCCTCAACCAGTTTGCACCACTCCGCAACCAGTTTGCACCACTCTGCAACGAGTTCGCACCACTCCGCAACCAGTTCGCAGCACTCCGCAACCAGTGCGCACCACTCTGCAACCTGTTCGCACCATTTCGCAACCTGTTCGCACCACTCCGCAACCAGCTCGCACCACTCCGCATCTACTTTGCACCACTTTGCAACCGGGTTGCACAACACCGAAACCAGTATGCACCACTCCGCAACCAGTTCGCACCACTCGGCAACCAGTTCGCACCACTCCGCAACCAGCTCGCATCACTCCGCAACCAGATCGCACCACTCCGCAACCAGTTCGCACCATTCCGTACCCACTTCACACCACTCTGCAACCAGTTCGCACCTTTCCGCAACCATTTCGCACCACTCCACAACCAGTTCGCACCACTCTGCAACCAGTTTGCAGCACTCTCCAACCAGTTCGCACCATTCCGCAACCAGTGCGCACCACTCTGCAACCTGTTCGCACCATTTCGCAACCTGTTCGCACCACTCCGCAACCAGCTCGCACCACTCCGCATCTACTTTGCACCACTTTGCAACCGGGTTGCACAACACCGAAACCAGTATGCACCACTCCGCAACCAGTTCGCACCACTCGGCAACCAGTTCGCACCACTCCGCAACCAGCTCGCATCACTCCGCAACCAGATCGCACCACTCCGCAACCAGTTCGCACCATTCCGTACCCACTTCACACCACTCTGCAACCAGTTCGCACCTTTCCGCAACCATTTCGCACCACTCCACAACCAGTTCGCACCACTCTGCAACCAGTTTGCAGCACTCTCCAACCAGTTCGCACCATTCCGCAACCAGTGCGCACCACTCTGCAACCTGTTCGCACCATTTCGCAACCTGTTCGCACCACTCCGCAACCAGCTCGCACCACTCCGCATCTACTTTGCACCACTTTGCAACCGGGTTGCACAACACCGAAACCAGTATGCACCACTCCGCAACCAGTTCGCACCACTCGGCAACCAGTTCGCACCACTCCGCAACCAGCTCGCATCACTCCGCAACCAGATCGCACCACTCCGCAACCAGTTCGCACCATTCCGTACCCACTTCACACCACTCTGCAACCAGTTCGCACCTTTCCGCAACCATTTCGCACCACTCCACAACCAGTTCGCACCACTCTGCAACCAGTTTGCAGCACTCTCCAACCAGTTCGCACCATTCCGCAACCAGTGCGCACCACTCTGCAACCTGTTCGCACCATTTCGCAACCTGTTCGCACCACTCCGCAACCAGCTCGCACCACTCCGCATCTACTTTGCACCACTTTGCAACCGGGTTGCACAACACCGAAACCAGTATGCACCACTCCGCAACCAGTTCGCACCACTCGGCAACCAGTTCGCACCACTCCGCAACCAGCTCGCATCACTCCGCAACCAGATCGCACCACTCCGCAACCAGTTCGCACCATTCCGTACCCACTTCACACCACTCTGCAACCAGTTCGCACCTTTCCGCAACCATTTCGCACCACTCCACAACCAGTTCGCACCACTCTGCAACCAGTTTGCAGCACTCTCCAACCAGTTCGCACCATTCCGCAACCAGTGCGCACCACTCTGCAACCTGTTCGCACCATTTCGCAACCTGTTCGCACCACTCCGCAACCAGCTCGCACCACTCCGCATCTACTTTGCACCACTTTGCAACCGGGTTGCACAACACCGAAACCAGTATGCACCACTCCGCAACCAGTTCGCACCACTCGGCAACCAGTTCGCACCACTCCGCAACCAGCTCGCATCACTCCGCAACCAGATCGCACCACTCCGCAACCAGTTCGCACCATTCCGTACCCACTTCACACCACTCTGCAACCAGTTCGCACCTTTCCGCAACCATTTCGCACCACTCCACAACCAGTTCGCACCACTCTGCAACCAGTTTGCACCACTCCGCAACCAGTTCGCACCACTCCGCAACCCGTTCGCACCATTCCGCACCCAGTTTGTACCACATCTCAACCAGTTCGCACCACTCCGACCAAGTTGGCACCACCCTGCAACCAGTTTGAACGACTCCGCAACCAGTTCGCACCACTCCGCAACCAGTATGCAGCACTCCGCAACCAGTTCACACCACTCCGCAACTAGTTCGCACCACTCCGCAACCAGTTCGCACCACTCCGCAACAAGTTTGCACCACTCAGCAACCAGTTCGCACCACTCTGCAACCAGTTCGCACCTCTCCGCAACCAGTGCGCACCACTCTGCAACCTGTTCGCACCATTTCGCAACCTGTTCGGACCACTCCGCAACCAGTTGGAACCACTTTGCAACCAGTTTGCACCTCTCCGTAACTAGTTTGCACAAATCCGCAACCAGTTCTTCACCACTCTCCAACCAATTTGCACCACTCCGCAACCAGTTGGCACCATTCCGCAACCAGTTCACACCACTCCGCAACCCGTTCGCACCACTCCGCAACTAGTTTGTACCACATCTCAACCAGTTCCCACCACTCTGCAGCCAGTTTGCACCACTCCGCAACCAGTTTGTACCACTCCGCAACCAGTTCGCACCATTCCGCAATCCGTTCACACCACTAAGCAACCAGTTCGCACCACTCTCCAACCAGTAAACACAACCCCGTATCCAATCTGCAACACTCCGCAACCAGTATGTACCACTCCGCAACCAGTTCGCACCACCAACCAGTTCGCACCACTCTGCAACCAGTTCACACCACTCCGCAACCAGTTCGCACCACTGCGCAACCAGTTTACACCACTCCGCAACCCGTTCGCACCACTCCGCAATCACTTCGCACCACTCCTCAACCAGATTGCACCACTCATCAACCAGTTTGCACCACT
>SZWC01000213.1:8761-26217 GCA_023375785.1 Penium margaritaceum | reverse complement strand
CAACCAGTTCGCACCACTCCGGAGCCAGTCTGCACCACTCCGCTACCAGTTTGCACCACTCAGCAACCACTTCGCAGCACTCTGCAACCCGTTCACACCACTCCGCAACTAGTTCGCACCACTCCGCAATCAGTTCGCACCACTCCACAACCAGTTCACACCACTCCGCAACCAGTTCGCACCACTCCACAACCAGTTCGCACCACTCCGCAACCAGTTCGCACCACTCTGCAACCAGTTTGCACCACTCCGCAACCAATTCGCACCACCTTGCAACCAGTTTGCACCTGCCCGCAACCAGTTTGCACCAATCCGCAACCAATTCGCACCACCTTGCAACCAGTTCGCACCTGCCCGCAACCAGTTTGCACCACTCCGCAACCAGTTCGCACCACTCCGCAACCAGTTTGCACCACTCCGCAACCAGTTCGCACCACTCCGCAACCTGTACGCACCACTCCGCAACCAGCTTGCACCACTCCGCAACTACTTCGAACCACTTTGCAACTGGTTTTCACCACTCCGAAACCAGATTGCACCACTTTGCAACCAGTTCGCACCAATCTGCAACCAGTTTGCACCACTGTGCAACCAGTTCGCACCATTCCGCAACCAGTTCGCACCACTCTGCAACCAGTTCGCACCATTTCCACCCAGTTTGTACCACATCTCAACCAGTTCGCACCACTCCGGAGCCAGTTGGCACCATCCTGCAACCAGTTTGAACCACTCCTCAACCACTTCGCACCACTCCGCAACCAGTTCGCAGCACTCCGCAACCAGTTCACATCACTCCGCAACTAGTTTGCACCACTCCGCAACCAGTTTGCACCACTCCGCAACCAGTTCACACCACTCCGCAACCAGTTTGCACCACTCCGCATCCAGTTCGCACCACTCCGCAACCTGTTCGCACCACTCCGCAACCAGCTCCCACCACTCTGCATCTACTTCGCACCACTTTGCAACCGGTTTGCACAACACCGAAACCAAATTGCACCACTCTGCAACCAGTTCGCACCACTCTGCAACCAGTTTGCACCACTCTCCAACCAGTTCGCACCATTCCGCAACCAGTTCGCACCACTCCGCAACCCATTCGCACCATTCCGCACCCAGTTTGTACCACATCTCAACCAGTTCGCACCACTCCGACCAAGTTGGCACCACCCCGCAACCAGTTTGAACCACTCCGCAACCAGTTCGCACCACTCCGCAACCAGTTCGCAGCACTCCGCAACCAGTTCACACCACTCCGCAGCTAGTTCGCACCATTCCGCAACGAGTTCGCACCACTCAGCAACCAGTTCCCACCACTCCAAAACCAGTTCGCACAACTTTGCAACCTGTTCGCACAACTCCACAACCAATCTTCACCACTTCGCAACCAGTTCGCACCACTCCGCAACCAGTTTGCACCGTTCCGCAACCAGTTCGCACCACTCCGTAACCAGTTTCTACCACATCTCAACAAGTTGAAACCACACCGCAGCCAGTTCGCACTTCTCCGCAACCAGTTTGTACCACTCTGCAACGAGTTCGCACCACTCCGCAACCAGTTTGCACCACTCTGCAACCAGTTGGCACCACTCCGCAACCTGTTTCCACCACTCTGTAACCAGTTAGCACCACTCCGCAACCAGTTCGCACCACTCCGGAACCTGTTTCCACCACTCCGCAACCAGTTCACACCCCTCCGCAACCATTTCGGACCACTCCGCAACCAGTTCATCATTCGGCAATCAGTTTGCACCACTCCGCAACCAGTTCGCACCACTCTTCAACCAGTTTGCACCACTCCGCAACCAGTTCGCACCATTCCGCAACCAGTTTGCACCACTCTGCAACCCGTTCGCACCATTCCGCACCCAGCTTGTACCACATCTCAACCAGTTTAAACCACTCCGGAGCCAGTCTGCACCACTCCGCAACCAGTACGCACCACTCGGCAACCACTTCGCAGCACTCTGCAACCCGTTCACACCACTCCGCAACTAGTTCGCACCACTCCGCAATCAGTTCGCACCACTCCACAACCAGTTCGCACCACTCCGCAACCAGTTCGCACCACTCCACAACCAGTTCGCACCACTTTGCAACCAGTTCGCACCACTCTGCCACCAGTTCGCACAACTCCGCAACCAATCTGCAACCAGCTTGCACCTCTCCGCAACCAGTTCGCACCACTCATCAACCAGTTTGCACCACTCTGCAACCAGTTTGCACCACTCCGCAACCAGTTCGCACCACTCCGCAACCAGTTCGCACCACTCCGCAACCAGTGCGCACCATTCGCAACCAGTTCGCACAACTCCGCAACCAGTTCGCACCACTCCGCAACAAGTTCACATTACTCCGCAACCAGTTCGCACCACTCCGCAACCAGTTTGCACCACTGTGCAACCAGTTCGCATCACTCCTTGACCAGTTCGCACCACTCCGCAACCCTTTTGCACCACTCCGCAACCACTTCGAACCACTCCTAAACCAGTTCGCACCACTCTGCAACCAGTTCGCACCACTCGGCAACAAGTTCGCACCACTCCGCAACGAGTTCGCACCACTCCACAACCAGTTTGCACCACTTCGTAACCAGTTTCCACCTCCCCGCAACGAGTTCGCACCACCACGCAACCAGTTCGCACCGCTCCACAACCAGTTCGCACCACTCCACAACAAGTTCGCACTACTCCACAACCACCTCGGACCACTCCCCAACCAGTTCGCACCACTCCGCAACCTGTTTGCAACACTCCGCAACCAGCTTGCACCTCTAGGAAACCAGTTCGCACCACTCCGCAACCAGTTTGCACCACTGCGCAACCAGTTCGCACCACTCCGCAACCAGTTCGAACCACTATGCAACCAGTTCGCATCACTCTCCGACCAGTTTGCACCACTCCGCAATCCTTTCGCACCACTCCGCAACCAGTTCGCATCACTCCGCAACCAGTTCGCACCACTCTGCAACCAGTTCGCACCACTTCGCAGCCAGTTCCCACCACTCCACAACCAGTTCGCGCCACTCCGCAAGCAGTTCGCACCAGTCCGCAACCAGTTCGCACCACTCCGCAACTGGTTCGCTCCACTCCGCAACCAGTTCGCACCACTCGGCAACCAGTTCGCACCTCTCCGCAACCAGTTCGCACCACTCCGCAACCAGGTCGCACCACTCGGCAACCAGTTCGCACCACTCCGCAACCAGTTCGCATCACTCCGCAACCAGTTCGCACCACTCTGCAACCAGTTCGCACCTCTCCGCAACCAGTTCGCACCACTCCGCAACCAGGTCGCACCACTCGGCAACCAGTTCGCACCACTCCGCAACCAGTTCGCATCACTCCGCAACCAGTTCGCACCACTCTGCAACCAGTTCGCACCTCTCCGCAACCAGTTCGCACCACTCCGCAACCAGGTCGCACCACTCGGCAACCAGTTCGCACCACTCCGCAACCAGTTCGCATCACTCCGCAACCAGTTCGCACCACTCTGCAACCAGTTCGCACCTCTCCGCAACCAGTTCGCACCACTCCGCAACCAGGTCGCACCACTCGGCAACCAGTTCGCACCACTCCGCAACCAGTTCGCATCACTCCGCAACCAGTTCGCACCACTCTGCAACCAGTTCGCACCTCTCCGCAACCAGTTCGCACCACTCCGCAACCAGGTCGCACCACTCGGCAACCAGTTCGCACCACTCCGCAACCAGTTCGCACCACTCTGCAACCAGTTCGCACACCTCCGCAACCAATCTGCACCACTCCGCAACCAGTCTGTACCACTCGGCAACCAGTTCGCACCACTCCGCAACCAGTTCGCACCACTCCACAACCAGTTCACACCACTCCGAAACCAGTTCGCACCACTCCGCAACCAGTTTCCACCACTCCGCAACCAGTTCGCACCACTCCTCAACCAGTTGGTACGACACTGCAACCAGTTTGTACGACACTGCAACCAGTTCGCACCACTCTGCAACAAGTTTGCACCACTCAGCAACCAGTTCGCACCACTCTGCAACCAGTTCGCACCTCTCCGCAACCAGTTCGCACCACTCTGCAACCTGTTCGCACCATTCCGCAACCTGTTCGGACCACTCCGCAACCAGTTGGCACCACTTTGCAACCAGTTTGCACCACTCCGTAACCAGTTTGCACCAATCCGCAACCAGTTCTTCACCACTCTGCAACCAGTTTGCACCACTCCGCAACCAGTTCGCACCATTCCGCAACCAGTTCAAACCACTCCGCAACCCGTTCGCATCACTCCGCAACCAGTTTGTACCACATCTCAACCAGTTCCCACCACTCTGCAGCCAGTTTGCACCACTCCGCAACCAGTTTGTACCACTCCGCAACCAGTTCGCACCATTCTCCAACCAGTTAACACAACCCCGTATCCAATCTGCAACACTCCGCAACCAGTATGTACCACTCCGCAACCAGTTCGCATCACTAACCAGTTCGCACCACTTTGCAACCAGTTCACACCACTCCGCAACCAGTTCGCACCACTGCGCAACAAGTTTACACCACTCCACAACCAGTTCGCACCACTCCTCAATAAGTTCGTACGACTCCGCAACCAGTTCGCATCACTCCTCAACCAGTTCATACGACTCTGCAACCAGTTCGCACCACTCCGCGACCAGTTTGCACTACTACGCAACCAGTTTGTACCACTCCACAACCAGTTCGCACCACTCCACAACCAGTTCCCACCACTCCGCAACCTGTTCGCACCACTCCGCAACCTGTTTGCGCCACTCCGCAACCAGTTCCCACCAGTTTGAAACTTGTTTGCACCACTCCGCAACCACTTTGTACCACTCCGCAACCAGTTCGCACCTTTTTGCAACCAGTTTGCACTACTCTGCAACCAGTTTGCACCTTTCCGCAACCAGTTTGCACCACTCCGCAAACAATCTGCACCACTCTGCAACCAGTTTGTAACACTCCACAACCAGTTTGCACCACTCCGCAACCAGTTCGCACCAGTCCGCAACCAGTTCACACCACTCCGCAACCAGTTCACACCACTCCGCAACCAATTTGCACCACTCCGCAACCAGTTCCCACCACTCCGCAACCAGTTTGCACTACTCCGCAACCAGTTTGCTCCACTCTGCAACCAGTTTGCACTACTCTGCAACCAGTTCGCACCACTCCGCAACCCGTTCGCACCACTCCGCAACCAGTTCGCACCACTCCACAACCAGTTCCCACCACTCCGCAACCTGTTCGCACCACTCTGCAACCAGTTCGCACCTCTCCGCAACCAGTTCGCTCCACTCCGCAACCAGTTCGCACCACTCCGTAACCAGTTCGCACCACTCCGCAACCAGTTGGCACCACTCTGCAACCAGTTCGCACCACTCCGCAACCCGTTCGCATCACTCCGCAACCAGTTTGTACCACATCTCAACCTGATCGCCCCACTCCGCAACCAGTTCGCACTGCTCTCCAACCAGTTTGCACATATCTGCAACCAATCTGCACCACTCCGCAACCAGTTTGTACCACTCCGCAACCCGTTTGCACCACTCCGCAACCAGTTCGCACCCCTCCGCAACCTGTTCGCACCACTCCGCAACCTGTTTGCACCACTCTGCATCCAGTTTGCACCACTCTGCAACCAGCTTGCACCATTCCGCAACCAGTTTGCACCACTCCGCAACCGGTTCGCACCACTCTGCAACCAGTTCGCACCTCTCCGCAACCAGTTCGCTCCACTCCGCAACCAGTTCGCACCACTCCGTAACCAGTTCGCACCACTCCGCAACCAGTTGGCACCACTCTGCAACCAGTTCGCACCACTCCGCAACCCGTTCGCATCACTCCGCAACCAGTTTGTACCACATCTCAACCTGATCGCCCCACTCCGCAACCAGTTCGCACTGCTCTCCAACCAGTTTGCACATATCTGCAACCAATCTGCACCACTCCGCAACCAGTTTGTACCACTCCGCAACCCGTTTGCACCACTCCGCAACCAGTTCGCACCCCTCCGCAACCTGTTCGCACCACTCCGCAACCTGTTTGCACCACTCTGCATCCAGTTTGCACCACTCTGCAACCAGCTTGCACCATTCCGCAACCAGTTTGCACCACTCCGCAACCGGTTCGCACCACTCTGCAACCAGTTCGCACCTCTCCGCAACCAGTTCGCTCCACTCCGCAACCAGTTCGCACCACTCCGTAACCAGTTCGCACCACTCCGCAACCAGTTGGCACCACTCTGCAACCAGTTCGCACCACTCCGCAACCCGTTCGCATCACTCCGCAACCAGTTTGTACCACATCTCAACCTGATCGCCCCACTCCGCAACCAGTTCGCACTGCTCTCCAACCAGTTTGCACATATCTGCAACCAATCTGCACCACTCCGCAACCAGTTTGTACCACTCCGCAACCCGTTTGCACCACTCCGCAACCAGTTCGCACCCCTCCGCAACCTGTTCGCACCACTCCGCAACCTGTTTGCACCACTCTGCATCCAGTTTGCACCACTCTGCAACCAGCTTGCACCATTCCGCAACCAGTTTGCACCACTCCGCAACCGGTTCGCACCACTCTGCAACCAGTTCGCACCTCTCCGCAACCAGTTCGCTCCACTCCGCAACCAGTTCGCACCACTCCGTAACCAGTTCGCACCACTCCGCAACCAGTTGGCACCACTCTGCAACCAGTTCGCACCACTCCGCAACCCGTTCGCATCACTCCGCAACCAGTTTGTACCACATCTCAACCTGATCGCCCCACTCCGCAACCAGTTCGCACTGCTCTCCAACCAGTTTGCACATATCTGCAACCAATCTGCACCACTCCGCAACCAGTTTGTACCACTCCGCAACCCGTTTGCACCACTCCGCAACCAGTTCGCACCCCTCCGCAACCTGTTCGCACCACTCCGCAACCTGTTTGCACCACTCTGCATCCAGTTTGCACCACTCTGCAACCAGCTTGCACCATTCCGCAACCAGTTTGCACCACTCCGCAACCGGTTCGCACCACTCTGCAACCAGTTCGCACCTCTCCGCAACCAGTTCGCTCCACTCCGCAACCAGTTCGCACCACTCCGTAACCAGTTCGCACCACTCCGCAACCAGTTGGCACCACTCTGCAACCAGTTCGCACCACTCCGCAACCCGTTCGCATCACTCCGCAACCAGTTTGTACCACATCTCAACCTGATCGCCCCACTCCGCAACCAGTTCGCACTGCTCTCCAACCAGTTTGCACATATCTGCAACCAATCTGCACCACTCCGCAACCAGTTTGTACCACTCCGCAACCCGTTTGCACCACTCCGCAACCAGTTCGCACCCCTCCGCAACCTGTTCGCACCACTCCGCAACCTGTTTGCACCACTCTGCATCCAGTTTGCACCACTCTGCAACCAGCTTGCACCATTCCGCAACCAGTTTGCACCACTCCGCAACCGGTTCGCACCACTCTGCAACCAGTTCGCACCTCTCCGCAACCAGTTCGCTCCACTCCGCAACCAGTTCGCACCACTCCGTAACCAGTTCGCACCACTCCGCAACCAGTTGGCACCACTCTGCAACCAGTTCGCACCACTCCGCAACCCGTTCGCATCACTCCGCAACCAGTTTGTACCACATCTCAACCTGATCGCCCCACTCCGCAACCAGTTCGCACTGCTCTCCAACCAGTTTGCACATATCTGCAACCAATCTGCACCACTCCGCAACCAGTTTGTACCACTCCGCAACCCGTTTGCACCACTCCGCAACCAGTTCGCACCCCTCCGCAACCTGTTCGCACCACTCCGCAACCTGTTTGCACCACTCTGCATCCAGTTTGCACCACTCTGCAACCAGCTTGCACCATTCCGCAACCAGTTTGCACCACTCCGCAACCGGTTCGCACCACTCTGCAACCAGTTCGCACCTCTCCGCAACCAGTTCGCTCCACTCCGCAACCAGTTCGCACCACTCCGTAACCAGTTCGCACCACTCCGCAACCAGTTGGCACCACTCTGCAACCAGTTCGCACCACTCCGCAACCCGTTCGCATCACTCCGCAACCAGTTTGTACCACATCTCAACCTGATCGCCCCACTCCGCAACCAGTTCGCACTGCTCTCCAACCAGTTTGCACATATCTGCAACCAATCTGCACCACTCCGCAACCAGTTTGTACCACTCCGCAACCCGTTTGCACCACTCCGCAACCAGTTCGCACCCCTCCGCAACCTGTTCGCACCACTCCGCAACCTGTTTGCACCACTCTGCATCCAGTTTGCACCACTCTGCAACCAGCTTGCACCATTCCGCAACCAGTTTGCACCACTCCGCAACCGGTTCGCACCACTCTGCAACCAGTTCGCACCTCTCCGCAACCAGTTCGCTCCACTCCGCAACCAGTTCGCACCACTCCGTAACCAGTTCGCACCACTCCGCAACCAGTTTGCACCACTCCGCAACCAGTTCGCACCACTCCGCAACCAGTTCGCACCACTCCGCAACCTGTTCGCACCACTCCGCAACCAGTTTGTACCACATCTCAACCTGATCGCCCCACTCCGCAACCAGTTCGCACTGCTCTCCAACCAGTTTGCACATATCTGCAACCAATCTGCACCACTCCGCAACCAGTTCGCACCAACGCGCGACCAGTTCGCACCAATGCGCGACCAGTTCGCACCGCTCCGCAACCAGTTTGCACCACTCAGCAATTAATTCGCACCACTCCGCAACCAGTGCGCACAGCTCCGCAACCACTTTGCACCACTCTGCAACCAGTTCGCACCACTCCGCAACCAGTTCGCACCACTCCGCAACTAGTTCGCACCACTCCGCAACCTGTTCCCACCACTCCACAACCAGTTTGCACCAATCCGCAACCAGTTTGTACCACTCCGCAACCAGTTCACACCACTCTGCAACCAGTGTGCACCACTCCGCAACCAGTTTGCACCATTCTGCAACCAGTTCACACCACTCGGCAACCCGTTTGCACCACTCCACACCCAGTTTTTACCACATCTCAACCAGTTCGCACCACTCCGCAGCCAGTTCGCACCACTCCGCAACCAGTTTGTACCACTCCGCAACCAGTTCGCACCACTCCGCGACCAGTTCGCACCTCTCCACAACCAGTTCACACCACTCCGCAATCAGTTCGCACCACTCCGCAACCAGTTCGCACCACTCTGCAAGCAGTTTGCACAACTCCGCAACCAATCTGCATCACTCCGCAACCAGTTTGTACCAACACGCAACCAGTTCGCACCTTTCCGCAACTAGTTTGCACCTCTCCGCAACCAGTTGGCACCACTCCTCAACCAGTTCGAACGACTCCGCAACCAGTTTGCACCACTCCGCAACCAGTTTGCACCACTCCGCAACCGGTTCCCACCACTCCTCAACCATTTTGAACGACTCCGCAACCAGTTCGCACCACTCCGCAATCAGTTCGCACCACTCCGCAACCAGTTCGCACCACTCTGCAACCTGTTTACACCACCCCGCAACCAGTTCGCACCACTCCGCAACCCGTTCGCACCACTCCGCAACCAGTTTGTACCACATCTCAACCAGATCGCACCACTCCGCAGCCAGTTTGCACCAGTCCGCAACCAATTTGTACCACTCCGCAACCAGTTCGCACCACTCCCCAACCAGTTCGCACCACTCTGCAACCAGTTCACATCACTCCACAACCAGTTTGCACCACTCCCCAACCAGTTCGCACCACTCCGCAATCAGTCCGCACCACTCCGCAACCAGTTTGCACCACTCTGCAACCAGTTTGCACAACTCATCAACCAATCTGCACCACTCCGCAACCAGTTTGCACTACTTCGCAACCAATTTGAACCACTCCGCAACCAGTTTGCACCATTCCGCAACCAATTCGCACCACTCCCCAACGAATTCGCACCACTACGCATCCTTTTCGCACCATTCTGCAACCAGTTCACACCACTCGGCAACCAGTTTGCACCACTCCGCAAGTAGTGTGCACCAGTCTACAACCCGCTCGCACCACTCCGCAACCAGGTTGCACCACTCTGCAACCAGTTCGCACCACTCCGCAACCTGTTGGCACCACTCCGCAACCAGTTCGCACCACTCCGCAACCAGTTCGCACCACTTTGCAACCAGTGTGCACCACTCCGTTACCAGTTTGCACCACTCCGCAACCAGTTCAGACCACTCTGCAACCCGTTTGCACCATTCCGCAACCAGTTTGCACCATTCCGCAACCAGTTCGCACCACTCCGCAACCCGTTTGCACCATTTCGCACCCAGTTTGTACCACATCTCAAGCAATTCGCAGCACTCTGCAACCAGTTCGCACCACTCCGCAACCAGTTTGCACCACTCCGCAGCCAGTTTGCACCACTCTGCAACCAGTTTGCACTACTCTGCAACCAGTTCGCACCACTCCGCAACCCGTTCGCACCACTCCGCAACCCGTTCGCACCACTCCACAACGAGTTCGCACCACTCCGCACCTGTTCGCACCACTCCGCAACCAGCTCGCACCTCTCCGCAACTACTTCGCACCACTTTGAAACCGGTTTGCACCACCTCACAACCAGATTGCACCACTCCGCAACCAGTTCGCACCACTCCGCCACCAGTTCGCACCACTCCGCAACCAGTTCGCACTACTCCGCAACCAGTTCGCACCACTCCGCAACCCGTTCGCACCATTCCGCACCCAGTTTGTACCACATCTCAACCAGTCGACAGCACTCTGCAACCAGTTCGCACCACTCCGCAACCCGTTCGCACCATTCCGCACCCAGTTTGTACCACATCTCAACCAGTCGACAGCACTCTGCAACCAGTTCGCACCACTCCGCAACCCGTTCGCACCATTCCGCACCCAGTTTGTACCACATCTCAACCAGTCGACAGCACTCTGCAACCAGTTCGCACCACTCCGCAACCCGTTCGCACCATTCCGCACCCAGTTTGTACCACATCTCAACCAGTCGACAGCACTCTGCAACCAGTTCGCACCACTCCGCAACCCGTTCGCACCATTCCGCACCCAGTTTGTACCACATCTCAACCAGTCGACAGCACTCTGCAACCAGTTCGCACCACTCCGCAACCCGTTCGCACCATTCCGCACCCAGTTTGTACCACATCTCAACCAGTCGACAGCACTCTGCAACCAGTTCGCACCACTCCGCAACCCGTTCGCACCATTCCGCACCCAGTTTGTACCACATCTCAACCAGTCGACAGCACTCTGCAACCAGTTCGCACCACTCCGCAACCCGTTCGCACCATTCCGCACCCAGTTTGTACCACATCTCAACCAGTCGACAGCACTCTGCAACCAGTTCGCACCACTCCGCAACCCGTTCGCACCACTCCGCAACCCGTTCGCACCACTCCGCAACCCGTTCGCACCACTCCACAACCAGTTCGCACCACTCCGCAACCAGTTTGCACCACTCCGCAACCAGTTTGCACCACTCCGCAACCAGTTTGCACCACTCCGCAACCAGTTTGCACCACTCCGCAACCAGTTTGCACCACTCCGCAACCACTTTGCACCACTCCGCAACCTGTTCGCACCACTCCGCAACCAGCTTGCACCACTCCGCAACTACTTCGCACCACTTTGCAACTGGTTTGCACCACTCCGAAACCAGATTGCACCACTCCGCAACCAGTTCGCACCACTCTGCAACCAGTTTGCACCACTGTGCAACCAGTTCGCACCATTCCGCAACCAGTTCGCACCACTCTGCAACCAGTTCGCACCATTCCCACCCAGTTTGTACCACATCTCAACCGCTTCGCACCACTCTGGAGCCAGTTGGCACCACCCCGCAACCAGTTTGAACCACTCCGCAACCAGTTCGCACCACTCCGTAACCAGTTCGGAGCACTCCGCAACCAGTTCGCACCACTCTACAACCAGTTCGCACAACTCCGCAACCAATCTGCACCACTCCGCAACCAGTTCGCACCACTCCGCAACCAGTTTGCACCACTCCTCAACCAGTTTGCACCACTCCGCAACCCTTTTGCACCACTCCGCAATCACTTCGCACCACTCCTCAACCAGTTCGTACCAGTCATCAACCAGTTTGCACCACTCCGCAACCAGTTTGCACCACTCCGCAACAAGTTTGCACCACTATGCCGCCAGTTCGGACCACTCCGCAACCAGTTCGCACCACTCCGCAAACAGTTCGTACAACTCCGCAACCAGTCTGCACCACTCCACAACCACTTTGTACCACTCCGCAACCAGTTCGCACCACTCCACAACCAGTTCGCACCACTCCACAACCAGTTCACACCACTCCGCAACCAGTTGGCACCACTCGGCAACCTGTTTGCACCACTCCGCAACCAGTTCACACTACTCCTCAACCAGTTCATACCACTCCGCAACCAGTTCGCACCACTTCGCAACTAGTTTGCACCACTCCGCAACCAGTTCGCACCACTCCGCAACCAGTTCCCACCACTCCACAACCAGTTTGCACCACTCGGCAACCAGTTCGCACCACCCCGCAACCAGTTCGCACCACTCTGCAACCTGTTTGCACCTCTCCGCAACCAGTTCGCAAAACTCCGCAACCTGTTCACACCACTCCGCAACCAGTTTGCACCACTCTGCACCCAGTTTGCACCACTCTGCAACCAGTTTGCACCATTCCGCAACCAGTTTGCACCACTCCGCAACCCGGTCTCACCACTCCGAAGCCAGTTTGTACCACATCTCAACCAGTTTGCATCCCTCCGCAGCCAGTTCGCACCACTCCTCAACCAGTTCACACCATTTCGCAACAAGTTCGCACCACTCCACAACCAGTTCGCACCACTCGGCAATCAGTTGGCACTACTCCTCAACAAGTTTGCACCACTCTGCAACCAGTTCGCACCACTCCGCAACCAGTTCGCACCACTCCTCAACCAGTTCACACCATTTCGCAACAAGTTCGCACCACTCCACAACCAGTTCGCACCACTCGGCAATCAGTTGGCACTACTCCTCAACAAGTTTGCACCACTCTGCAACCAGTTCGCACAACTCCCCAACCAATGTGCAACACTCCGCAAACAGTTTGTACCACTCCGCAACCGGTTCGCACCACTCCGCAACCAGTTCGCACCACTCCGGAACCAGTTCACACCACTACGCAACCAGTTTGCATCACTCCGCGACCAGTTTGCACCACTCCGCAACCAGTTCGCACCACTCCTCAACCAGTTCGTACCACTCCTCAACCAGTTCGCACCACTTTGCAACCGGTTCGCACCACTCAGCAACCGGTTCGCACCACTCCGCAACCGGTTCGCACCACTCTGCAACCAGTTCGCACAACTCCGCAACCAGTTCGCACCAATCCGCAACCAGTTCGCACCACTCCGCAACCAGTTCGCACCACTCCGCAACCAGCTTGCACCGCTCCTCAACCAATTTGCACCACTCCGCAACCAGTTCGCACCACTCCGCAACTAATTCGCATCACTCCGCAACCAGTTTGCACCACTCCGCAACCAGTTTGCACAACTCCGCAACCACTTCGCACCACTCCGCAACCACTTCGCACCACTCCGCAACCTGTTTCCACCACTCCGCAACCAGTTCGCACCACTCCGCAACCAGTTCGCACCACTTTGCAACCAGTTTGCACCATCCCGCAACCAGCTTGCACCACTCCGCAACCCGTTCGCAGCACTCCGCAACCCGTTCGTACCACATCTCAACCAGTTCACACCACTCCGCAGCCAGTTCCCACCACTCCACAACCAGTTCCCACCACTCCACAACCAGTTCACACCTCTCCGCAACCAGTTTGCACCACTCTGCAACCAATTTGCACAACTCTGCAACCAATCTGCACCACCATGCAACCAGTTCGCACAACACCGCAACCAGTTCGCACCACTCCACAACCAGTTCACATCACTCCGCAACCAGTTCGCACCACTCCGCAACCAGTTTGCACCACTCTGCAAGCAGTTCGCACCACTCCTCAACGAGTTCGAACAACTCCGCAACTATTTTGCACCACACCTCAACCAGTTTGCACCACTCCGCAGCCATTTCGCACCGCTCCGCAATCAGTTCGCACCACTCCGCAGCCAGTTCGCACCACTTTGCAACCTGTTCGCACCACTCCGCAACCAGTTTGCACCACTCCGCAACCCGTTCGCACCACTCCGCAACCAGTTTGTACCACATCTCAACCTGATCGCACCACTCCGCAACCAGTTCGCACCACTCTCCAACCAGTTTGCACATCTCCGCAACCAATCTGCACCACTCTCCAACCAGTTCGCACCACTCCGCGACAAGTGCGCACAGCTCCGCAACCACTTTGCACCACTCTGCAACCAGTTCACACCACTCCGCAACCAGTTCGCACCACTCCGCAACTAGTTCGCACCACTCCGCAACCTGTTCCCACCACTCCACAACCAGTTCGCACCACTCCGCAACCAGTTCGTACCACTTTGCAACCAGTTTGCACCACTCCGCAACCAGTTTGTACCACTCTGCAACCAGTTCACACCACTCCGCAACCAGTGTGCACCAGTCCGCAACCAGTTTGCACCATTCCGCAACCAGTTCACACCACTCCGCAACCCGTTTGCACCACTCCACAACCCGTTTTTACCACATCTCAACCAGTTTGCACCACTCCGCAGCCAGTTTGCACCACTCCGCAACCAGTTTGTACCACTCCGCAACCAGTTCGCACCACTCCGTGACCAGTTTGCACCTCTCCACAACCAGTTCACACCACTCCACAATCAGTTCGCACCACTCCGCAACCAGTTCGCACCACTCCGCAATCAGTTCCAACCAATCCGCAACCAAATCGCACCACTCTGCAACCAGTTTGCACAACTCCGCAACCAATCTGCACCACTCCGCAACTAGTTGGCACCACTCCTCAACCAGTTCGAACGACTCCGCAACCATTTCGCACCACTCCGCAACCAGTTTGCACCACTTTGCAACCAGTTTGCACCACTCCGCAACCAGTTTGCACCACTCCGCAACCAGTTCGCACCACTCCGCAACCTGTTCGCACCACTCTGCAACCAGCTTGCACCACTCCGCAACCACCTCGCACCACTTTGCAACTGGTTTGCACCACTCGGAAACCAGATTGCACCACTCCGCAACCCGTTTGCACCACTCTGCAACCAGTTTGCACCACTGTGCAACCAGTTCGCATTATTCCGCAACCAGTTCGCACCACAACACAACCAGTTCGCACCATTCCCACCCAGTTTGTACCACATCTCAACCAGTTCGCACCAATACGGAGCCAGTTGGCACCACCCCGCAACCAGTTTGAACCACTCCGCAACCAGTTCGCACCACTCCGCAACCAGTTCGCAGCACACCGCAACCAGTTCACACCACTCCGCAACCAGTTTGCACCACTCCGCAACCAGTTCCCACCACTCTGCAACCAGTTCACACCACTCTGAAACCAGTTCGCACAACTCCGCAACCAATCTGCACCACTCCGCAACCAGTTCGCACCACTCCGCAACCAGTTCGCACCACTCCGCAACCAGTTTGCACCACTCCTAAACCAGTTCGCACCACTCCGCAACCCTTTCCCACCACTCCGCACTCACTTCGCACCACTCCTCAACCAGTTCGTACCACTCATCAACCAGTTTGCACCACTCCGCAACCAGTTTGCACCACTCCGCAACACGTTTGCACCACTATGCAACCAGTTCGCACCAC
Organism: Penium margaritaceum; assembly: GCA_023375785.1. Taxonomy (NCBI): domain Eukaryota; kingdom Viridiplantae; phylum Streptophyta; class Zygnematophyceae; order Desmidiales; family Peniaceae; genus Penium; species Penium margaritaceum. The sequence goes on along the minus strand of SZWC01000213.1, from coordinate 10,492 downwards.
TCTGCAACCAGTTCGCACCACTCCGCAACCAGTCCGTACCACTCCGCAACCAGTTCGCACCACACCGCAACCAGTTTGCACCACTCTGCAACCAGTTCGCACAACTCCGCAACCAATCTGCACCACTCCACAACCAGTTTGTACCACTCCGCATTCAGTTCGCACCACTCCGCAACCAGTTTGCACCACTCCACAACCAGTTCTCAACACTCCGCAACCAGTTGGCACCACTCGGCAACCAGTTTGCACCACTCCGCAACCAGTTCACACTACTCCACAACCAGTTCATACCACTCCGCAACCAGTTCGCACCACTTTGCAACTAGTTTGCACCACTCCGCAACCAGTTAGCACCACTCCGCAACCAGTTCGCACCACTCCGCAACCAGTTTGCACCACTCCACAACCTGTTCGCACCACTGCGCAACCAGTTCGCACCACTCCGCAACCCGGTCTCACCACTCCGCAGCCAATTTGTAGCACATCTCAACCAATTTGCATCCCTCCGCAGCCAGTTCACACCACTCCTCAACCAGTTCACACCATTCCGCAACCAGTTTGCACCACTCCACAACCAGTTCGCACCACTCGGCAATCACTTGGCACCACTCCTCAACAAGTCTCCACCACTCTGCAACCAGTTCGCACAACTCCGCAACCAATGTGCACCACTCCGCAACCAGTTTGTACCACTCCACAACCGGTTCGCACCACTCCGCAACCAGTTCGCACCACTCTGCAACTAGTTCACACCACTACGCAACCAGTTTGCATCACTCCGCAACCAGTTTGCACCACTCCGCAACCAGTTCGCACCACTCCTCAACCAGTTCGTACCACTCTGCAACCAGTTCGCACCACTTTGCAACCGGTTCGCACCACTCTGCAACCGGTTCGCACCACTCCGCAACCGGTTCGCACCACTCTGCAACCTGTTCGCACAGCTCCGCATCCAGTTCGCACCAATCCGCAACAAGTTCGCAGCACTCCGCAACCAGTTCGCACCATTCCGCAACCAGTTTGGACCGCTCCTCAACCAATTTGCACCACTCCGCAACCAATTCGCACCAATCCGCAACCAGTTCGCACCACTCCGCAACCAGTTTGCACCACTCCGCAACCAGTTTGCACCACTCCGCAACCACTTCGCACCACTCCGCAACTAGTTCGCACCACTCTCAAACCTGTTTCCACCACTCCGCAACCAGTTTGCACCACTCCGCAACCAGTTCGCACCACTTTGCAACCTGTTTGCACCATTCCGCAACCAGTTTGCACCACTCCGCAACCCGTTCGCACCACTCCGCAACCAGTTCGTACCACATCTCAACCAGTTCACACCACTCGGCAGCCAGTTCGCACCACTCCACAACCAGTTCGCACCACTCCACAACAAGTTCACACCACTCCGCAACCAGTTCGCACCACTCTGCAACCAATTTGCACAACTCCGCAACCAGTCTGCACCACCCCGCAGCCAGTTCGCACCACTCCGCAACCAGTTCGCACCACTCCACAACCAGTTCACATCACTCCACAACCAGTTCGCACCACTCCGCAACCAGTTTGCACCACTCTGCAACCAGTTCACACCACTCCTCAACCAGTTCGAACGACTCCGCAACTATTTCGCACGACTCTGCAACCAGTTTGCACCACTCCGCAGCCATTTCGCACCACTCCGCAATCAATTCGCACTACTCCGCAACCAGTTCGCACCACTCTGCAACC
>SZWC01000212.1:509935-525269 GCA_023375785.1 Penium margaritaceum | reverse complement strand
GAGGACGAGGACGAGGACGAGGAGGAGGAGGACGAGGGGGAGGACGAGGAGGAGGGGAAGAGGAAGCGTGCGAAGGTTCAGACAGTCAGACTGACACTGGCAAGCAGTGAGGCATCATCGGTGTTGTCGGCACTGGTCGAGGATGTGTCGCATCGGTTTGCGAGAGTAGTGGCTGAAGAAGTATCCACCGTGTGCGCTTGGGAGGACCTTGATGGAAACGAGGGAGAGGTCATAACGGGCGAGTGGCTGCCACACCAGTTGGACTGTTGCTTGAGACGCGTTTGCAGGAACAGCGCCAAAAAGAGCAGCAGCATCAGCAGCAGCAGCAGCAGCAGGGGAAGAGGGGTGAGGGCGAGGTGGAGGATGAGTAAGGAGCAGCGCCTGCTGCAGCAGCATTGGCAACGCCACAGCCTCCATGTTGTTCTGTCCGCCATGGTCGGTTCTATGAGGTCAGCACATGCGCTTGAGGGCGGCTTCGTGGTTGCTGCTGGATGGCGTGAGTCGTTGGAGTCAAGGGATAGGGCACAACTGCAACGGCTGCAGCATGAGGAGAAGCAGCAGCAGCTGCAGCAGGAGCAGCAGGCGTCTGTAGCACAGGTGCAAGAAAGGCCTCTGCGCAATTCACTGCACGCGTCCAACCTTGCCCTCAGGCTCTTCCTTTCCGTCGCTCAACGCCTTCGATCTGAACAGCGCAATCGGAAACAATGTCCTGCCGCCGTTGCCGCCAGGACAGCAGTCACAGCAGCTGCTGCTGTGCCCATCCTTCTGGAGCAAGTCAGGGAAGCAGATGAGGTCCTCAGCCGACTGCTCGAAGTGTGCATGAGAGATACCGCTCGCCAGCTGGCGCAGCTGATGGCTGATGCAGTGGTGACGTGGCGAGCGGCAACGTCAGGCCATCGCGTCATGCGGACGTGGAGGAGAGTGGAAGCATGGGGTCAGCAGGAGGAGCCGCTTTCTGGCAAACCGTCGGCCAGTCTGCCAGGTGGGGACGGGGGGGCGTCCGTGGGGCGGCGGCAGCTCCTCCAGGGGGCGACGTCACAGACGACCGCACTGGAGGACGTGGAGAGGCGCTGGGTGGGTGAGTTCCTGGCTGCCTCCTCTCCCTCCACAGACGCCACAGTCTCTCAAGTGCCCCAGTCGGCGGGCTCTTCGCACGCAGTGACTAAGGGTGGAAGGCACAGCTCCGAGCAGCTGACTGGCGTCGCTGCCAAGCCCCGCCATGCTGCGTTGAGGGCTGGGGCGCTGGTGGAAGCATGGCGGAAGCTTCTGCAGGCTGGGGGTGGGATTGCGGGCGACTTGGTACCCGCATGGTCAAGTGGGCCTCTTGGAAAGGGCATCACTTTTGTCCCGGTAGTGCTCCGCCTCGTCCTCTGGCCGTGGATTTCTCCCGTGGATGCTTCCGAGGGTCGCAGCTTCCTCTGGCGAGAGGGCGGGGGCGTGGGAGGCTTCAGTTGGAAGCCTTGGCTTGATTTTTCGTCGGACTTTCTGTTGAACCTCGCATGGGCCGTGTCAGCTCTCGCACCTTATCTTGAATCAGTTCCATTGGGGTATGCCTCAGACTGCGGCGTGGGGAGTGGCACCGGCACTGCCGACGGTGATGGGGATGAGTACGGCGATGGCGATGATTTGGACAAGAGCCACAGCCGTCAGCCCTTGAGGGCTGCAAGGACTCTACTTCAGTGCGCATCAGCTTTGGGTTCAATTCCATCACATGTGTTGCGATCCGCTGCCGCAGCCGACGGTCTCACTTTCAGCCACCCTGGCAGCGGCGGGGAGCCGCATGTTGCCGGTGCACTCTCAATGCACAAGCACTCCCTCAGCTTTCTCGCATCCCTCAGGCGCGTGTGTGCCATCAGCGGTTCACACGGTGCGGTGCGTGACGCCGGTCTCGCACTCGGGCTTGCTGTCCTCGTGCGTTGTCCGGCCCTGCTCACCCTTGATGCCACAAGGGAAGAAGGGATGGCTTTACTGACCGCTTGCTTTCACAGATGTGCAGAGGAGCCAAGCGATGCTCGTCGGCATGGGATGGAGGACCACCTGCTGTCGACACTCTCCGCCTGTCTCGCTGACGATATGCTCAAGCGCACCGGCACTCTCAGTGATCCGTCCCTGCCTGCTTCTCCAACACAGCAGGCTGCTGCAGCTGAGGAGCAGCCTCCTCTTCCAGGTGATGGCCTCAAGGACTCGAGAAGGAGCATGAGCCAGGTAGAGCCGGCGTGCATCCTGATTGCTCATGGTCACATTGGGCTGCAGCATGTGCTCACCACACTGCTTGACCTGCCACGCAACAATTTCCCACCTCTTTGGCTCATCGGTGGAGGAGGGCAGCACGGGTTGCAGCGGGAGGGGGGTTCTTCTGCTGTGCCTGTGGCAGATTCATTGGGAGGGTCCGAGGCTAGAGGGCCTATCGAGTCGGAAGCCAGCGCATCCTCCTTGGCCTCCGCCTTGGCCCAGCCCTTTCACCAGGACTCACCACATGAGCGTGAGGGAGCGAAGCGGTTGGCTCGTAGGCTGCTCTGCCGCCTTCTGCAAAAGTGGGTTGTCGACGTCAAGAGCAGTGGTAAGGCTCGAGACATGGCTGCCAGCATGCTTGCGGTGGTTGAGAGGCGCATTGGCGTCTCTTTCTTCCTTACAAGTTAGACAAGGTCGCTCTGAGTGAAGAAAGTCGCTCACCATTTGCTATGACGATGGTCACACCAGCACTCTCTGCCTATTCATATTGTCATGCCGGGAGATGGGCTGCTGAAATGCAACTGCATGGACCACCACTGTTAGAACCGTGGATCTTGAAGGGGCTGCGAGAACAGAGACATTGTGCCATAAATGATGCGCCCAAAGGAGCAACAAAGGTTTCTCTTTTGTGAAAAACAGAAAGTGCACACAGAATATGGTGTTACAATCGTAGGTGAAACAAACCAGTGACTGATTTAATAGCACGAAGTGAGTGTCAATGAGAAACTCCTCCAAAAAGAAGTTAGGTCTTTGCTCTGTACAACTCCATTTTCGACCTTGGGAAGATGCCTCGAAGCTTGCTCTGCTATCGCTCACGTGGAAGTATAGTCATGTCAGCTGATGCACTATCATGCAGGGCAGGTGCATGAACAAGTATGATTGTGCAAGGATAGTCTAATGAGTTTCAATACCTTAAATGTGCAGAGAGATGAGAGGAGCAGTTGGTTGGGGTTGGATTTTATGATTGGACGAGTTCAACCATTGTCGTCGGTCTTAATTTCCGCACAGATTTTACCTGAGACGCCATCAAGTTCATGCAGTTGAGCTCTCGGTGTTGGTGCATCCGGATGGGTTTCTTGTTACGATCGTTCAACCAACCTAGTGCTAGAATTGTTCTAGGGCATGCTGGGAGACGCATGAGCTCTAGAGGTGAGAGAGAGAGAGAGAGAGAGAGAGAGAGAGAGGGAGAGAAATACGGCGACACAATTTGGCCAAGTCCAAAACGCGTAGATCAAGAAACAAGGAGAGAGTACAATGGGCCCTATTAAGATCTTATGTAGTGAGGACTGGCGGATAGCCCCAGGCATCAGAAGGCACAAACGAGGAATACGAATGTCACAGAATATGATACCAGAGAAGGGAGGTCTCTCGAGGCACCTAAACAGTCAAGTGTGTGCCGAGTCTCAACCGAGAAGAAAAGACGCAATACACCCAAAACACATCCATACTCTAAGTTGACATACTAGCACCACCGGCAAGCCGAGCACGGCAAGTTTAGGCATCCAAAGCCCCAAAACGTGTCACCGAGCGTCTGGGTCTCGGTCACATGAAAACTACATGTCTGAAAAAAAGTTGACAAAGACTCAATCAACAAGTACTGGGTATCCCGAGGTACCGGTACAAACCACCATGTATCCGTGTCTTGACCTGAGGGAGATTGCGCACCTTGTTTGAGACAATATGCAGCAAATCATCATGGGGTCTCCCAGACCATTGGCATAAACCACCAAGTGCTCCAGTCTAGACCACCAAGAAGACTTGATCAGCCATGCATGGGTGAATTAGGCGGCTATAATATACCATACGTGCCACAAGAGGAGTGATGTAGCTACTGGAGAACCATTAGCACAAACTCGGAAGTTCTCACAACTGGATGTTGGTTTTTATCTCACATCTCTAACTTGTAGTCTATTGTGTCCTCTCGGCTTGTGTACATTGGTGTGCAGATGACTGATAGTGAGATGCGACGATGATGGAGTGTCCCCCAGTGGAGCCGACACACGCTGAGGCCTACACACAATTTGCTGGAGCCTCCTCCCTCCTTCGTGCTCAGCTACATCGGCAGACCTCCTCGGCAGTCGTGCCGCGGTAAGGCACTGTCACTGCCTTTGCTGTCTGCGCATGTCCAACACCTGCATTCACTGTGCTATGTCATGCTTAGGGTCCATGTTTCATGAGATTCTGACATTGTGGGTACCAGGGGTTAGCATAGACGCTGCCTGGGTTTAGGCAGCCATAACTCCTCATTGTTGTTTTTCGAGCTGATTCTGACCGCACGAGTGTGTTTGCAGCGTGCGTATTATGGTATGGTCCAGTTTTCAGCTAAAACGGACGATTCCCGGGTTTTGGGTTGTCGGTCGTCTGGCAGGGCTGACCGAGAAAACCCTGCTTGCCATAAAACAGGTCTATTTTCTGATTGGCTGGTTAGCTGAGTAACAAGCTCTACAGAGCTGGGGGGGGAGCTAGAATTGGGAGGGGTCTCCCATTGTTGCTCATTCTTGATCACTAATCAGTCACTTCCAGTTTTCACCTGCTTTCTGGCGCTAACACTAGCGCGTGCGTTTATGAGTAACAAATCCAGAGCACTCAGACTTTGACTCTAGAGAGGCAGACTCAGGGGGCAACAGACTAAGCAATGAGTATGGAAGCCCGCATGCTACATCAACAACGCCACTGGCCCAACCTGCGCTCTAGCATTGTTTCATGCTCTGGAAACCTAGAATAGAGCGGCATGTTGAGGCTGCAGCATCGCTAGAGTAGGCATGGCCCCACGCTCGTTGCTTTGCACTGCTGCCCACTTATGTTGCTTGAAGTCTGTGAGAGAGAAAGTGCGCGTAAAGGGAATTGGCGCTAGAAAGGCAGTGGAAACCGAAAAGAACTGATTTTCAACGAAAAATGAATAGCAATGGGAGACTCTCCCAAGTTCTAGCAGTAGGTAACGGCAAGACACCAACACACACTCGCTGTCAGACAAGCTAGGAATGCAAAACATCCATGGCTGGGACTGAGCGTGAGAATGGTGAGGAAACACACTTGGTAAGTTCACAAGAGAGAAAGTGTCAAGAGTAAGGAGCTAGCAAGCTCTTAGCACGCGGTTCACCGGGCCACCCACTCGAGGAGCTCGAATTAGGGCCTGGCCGCCACCCCCGGGTCGAACCGAATCGGTCAGCCAAAAGCCACCGTGGTCGCTCACACCTCGGAGCGACCGAGAGTGTGGCCCGGTAGGATCAACAACCCAGTGCAAGTGCTATACAACTAGCTTAACGTGCAACTCAGATACAACAAAGAATCCATATCGACCACGAGCATATGTGGAGCATGCATGTCTCAAGTATTCCCTCTCATGTTTAACCACTCAAAGGCCAATCACCAAACGCTAAGAATAGCAAGGAATCTTTCTGGTAGGACTTGAGCATGGCTGAGCTCATGCCAATCTTGCACCAGGCAGGGACGCCATTGATGCGTGGCCCACAGCTTTAAATTGATCAGTCACTTACAGTGGTAGTGTGTGTAGATGGATGGAGACAAGAGGTTACTTGCGTGTTTGTCTGACACAACCAACACTCCCCCATGACCCACAGACAAACAACCCACACACCACATGAAGACTCACAACAAGAAAAAGAAACAAGGAGTTGTCACATCAATGAGGGACATCATGTGCACGCAACAAGCCAACAGCATGCACAGCTGCCTTGAACATTCTACTACTGAGAGCTTTGGTGAGACAGTCTGCACGCTGGTGACGCGTGTCGACCCAGACGACCTGAACCTCTCCTGTGGCAATGCGCTCGCGTATAAAGTGATGCTCAATGTTGATGNCACATGAAGACTCACAACAAGAAAAAGAAACAAGGAGTTGTCACATCAATGAGGGACATCATGTGCACGCAACAAGCCAACAGCATGCACAGCTGCCTTGAACATTCTACTACTGAGAGCTTTGGTGAGACAGTCTGCACGCTGGTGACGCGTGTCGACCCAGACGACCTGAACCTCTCCTGTGGCAATGCGCTCGCGTATAAAGTGATGCTCAATGTTGATGTGTTTGGTGCGTGAATGATGCATGCCATCGTGCTCAGCAATCGCCTTAGTGCTCTGATTGTCACAACACAATGTGATGCATCGAATGGGTACGCGAAGCTGTTGTAGCAAGCGAGAAAGCGAGCGGTTGTTGCTGCTGCTGGCCCCTTTCCCCTCACCGCAACCCGACTAAGTACCAGAGCTAGAAGCATTGGAGCCTTTGCCCCGACCTCGACCACAACCACCTCGCCCATCCCCTTGGTGAAGAAGGGACGTGTCAAGGGAGGAGGGTGAGGAGGAAGATGTGGAGGAGGATGAGATAGAAGGGAGTGCTGTGGTGGGAGCTACAACAGCTGCACGTTGGATGCGTTTGTTCTGGAGAGCACTCCACTAGTCAGTGAAGCACTGGAAGGTAAACTCCCAGAGCACATCAATGCCTGGGAGAGAGTCATCAGGCACGGGCTCAGTAGCAAGGCACTGACATCTTCACCATTTTGGAGGCCGCCCTAGTCTCTAACTCTGCTATCTCATCCACATTTGTAGCCACACCTCGTGCTTCACATGCATTTGCCAGCATAGCTGCTGGCAGGTCAGTTGAGGCATACACCACCACAGCTTTTGATCAGGGTCCTCTTGCACTTACAACCGTTAACATAGCCACGTTGATTGCAGCAGCATCTGATTTTGTTACAGCAGCAGCAGCCTCAACTCATACCGCTCTCTCGAATGTTGTGGTCTCCATCCAGACCTCCACCTCTCAGTTGTCCTCTACAACTGTGTCCTCATCTCTTGGTCATCAGACCCGTATCCTGGTTACAACTGCAGCTGCCGTCTCCACCCTCACTCGTGCAACTCTTGCTGGAATTGCCTGCCTCATCGTTTTTGCATCATCCTCTGTGGCAGTCATTGCAGCCTCAGTAGTAGCTGCATTGTCTCCCTTGTTTGGCCTGCGTCATCAGCCTCGATGAGCTGTACCTCTCTTGTTGCTTGGGTACCCTCCTCTCCCTCTTCTTCCTTCTCTCCTATGGCCGTGTGCGTATGCTCTTCCTTGTGTCGTGCAGCATCATTGAGCCTACCACCTCCTTTATTTCCCATGTCCACAGGGGCAAGGGAAAATCTGCCCGATGATTCTTGAGTGCCTCTCGCACCATTCACCATGCCAGTGGATGATGACTAGTATATTGCTCTGTAAGAGGAGCTGCGCAAAGAGCGTTCAGCTCTTCAAGAAGCCCTCACAACACAATGCAATGCAGAGGAAAAGTTACACACTGAACAGGGTGATTAAGAGACGTTTGCCGATCACATCACCGACCGCGTTCTCAACCGTAAGCAGCATGCGTTGCGCTCCACTCCTACTGCTTCTGCTGTTGCACATGTTGTTGCTGCCTTCTCTACTTCTCTTGCTTCCGCACCCAATTGCACTGGCTCTCTCACCTCTAATTCCATTGCTGCTGCAATTGCGGCAGGTGCAGCCTTGACAAGGCCATCTCGCAACCCTTGCAGACCAAACCAGACTTTGACTCAGTACCACCGCACTTCACCTCTAACCTTTCCTTTGCTTCCTAGGAGGGGCGCTTCAATTCTTGGGCGCAGGGTGAACAGCTTTGGGAGTACTTCCACTTGCCCAATCCCTCAGCAAAACCCCCTTTTGTGCTCACTAATGCTGATTTTGCGCGTGCTTTCCGTGCCCTCATACGCGCTGGGCCCGATGATCTCACTGATGAGATAGGGTTCTACAATGCTGACAATGCTTGCCGCACATCCACTGATCCTATTGGCGTATATGCACTCATCAAGCGCCGCTCTACTGTTGCTGGGCACGTTGCACAAAGTGTCCTTACCGTCCAGTTGAACACACTCTCCATGCGTGCTGACGAGAGTGCGGATGCCTATTGGGCTCGCAATCTGCGCCTCCTGAAAGATCTCGGCAAGGCAGCATCCGGAAAACTTCCTGTTGTTCTTCCCATCGTCAACGGCCTCATCCCAGAGTTGTCCAACATCTTCAGGGAGGTGAAAGCGTGAGAGCCTAGGGGATGGTGAAGATGTCAGTGCCTTGCTACTGAGCCCGTGCCTGATGACTCTCTCCCAGGCATTGATGTGCTCTGGGAGTTTACCTTCCAGTGCTTCACTGACTAGTGGAGTGCTCTCCAGAACAAACGCATCCAACGTGCAGCTGTTGTAGCTCCCACCACAGCACTCCCTTCTATCTCATCCTCCTCCACATCTTCCTCCTCACCCTCCTCCCTTGACACGTCCCTTCTTCACCAAGGGGATGGGCGAGGTGGTTGTGGTCGAGGTCGGGGCAAAGGCTCCAATGCTTCTAGCTCTGGTACTTAGTCGGGTTGCGGTGAGGGGAAAGGGGCCAGCAGCAGCAACAACCGCTCGCTTTCTCGCTTGNACGCACCAAACACATCAACATTGAGCATCACTTTATACGCGAGCGCATTGCCACAGGAGAGGTTCAGGTCGTCTGGGTCGACACGCGTCACCAGCGTGCAGACTGTCTCACCAAAGCTCTCAGTAGTAGAATGTTCAAGGCAGCTGTGCATGCTAGGGGATGCAGCAGCAACCTGAGATGTAGCGGGAGACGCGGAACGACGTGAGAGAGCCTCTGTTGGATGTGTTGTAGTCGATTCCGTGGCTAGTGCTGCCCCAAAAAGGGCGGCACGTTGACTCCGTTGACGAGTCCTATGGGCAATGGGGGAGCTTACAAGGGATGAAGGACGACGTTGTTCACGTGGCGGTCCCGTTGCTGGTGCGTTCTATACGGTAGGCGAGTCGTCCGAGGCAAATTGGTAGTAGGTTGCGTACTCAGTGGCGTCGGCCAGCGCTATGTGCTCCTTAGGATCGTAATCCTCCCCAGAGTAATATCCCAGGCTGTCACACCAGCAACACCGCGCCCACACCTCAATCCCAGCCAGCTCTGCTTCCTCCTCATGGCGTGCAATCTGCTCGTCGACGTGAGCACGTTTACTCCCGCCCCTTGGTGACGTGAGGATCGGCTCCTTGTCAGGTGGTGAGGCAAGGGTGGCTGCTCAAGTTGCTGACGCGACCGCCGATGTGCACGCAGACGTGGCACGTGGTTCCTGTCGAGCTGCAAAGCTACGGGGGTGCGGTGCTGCTGTGCCGAGCTACAAGACTGTGGGATCGCGGAGCAGCTCAGGTCTGAGATCTGAGTGTCAAGGCACCGAGGGGATGAAGGTCTCCGGTGGAGCAAAGCTGCGATGATGCAGCTCTCAGGTAATGCCGATATGAAGGATTACGGAGATGCGGTGAAGAACTATGGAGCTGCGGGACTTCGGGGCAGTGGCGGGACACGGCTAGAAGCATGGACCCAGGATGACGAGAGTCGCGGGCTGTGTGGAGCTGCGGTGACGGAGCTGTCCGGTGATGCTGAGCTAGAAAGCTACGGAGCTGTTGTGCAGAACTGCAGAGCTGCGAGATTGAGAGGCAGCTGCGGGACGGGTCGAGGCTAGAGTGCTGAAGGGCGGGGCCGATGAAGGGCTCCAATGGTGTGGAGCTGCAGCCTTGCGGTTACGCAGCAGGCCAACGCTAGAATGCCTCGGTTCCCGTGTGATATGAGGCTAAAAAGTGGTGGGACAGTTGGGAATGGAGTCACGGGCGAGGAGATGCTCCCGATGAACGTCACTTGTCCCGCTTTGTAAGAGGCCCCGGATTGATGGAGCGAAGGGCAATGTCCCTCCTGCTCTGATACCAGTAGGTAATTGCAAGACACAAACACACACTCGCTGTCACACAAGCTAGGAATGCACAACATCCATGGCCGAGATGGAGTGTGAGAATGGCGAGGAAAAACACTTGGTAAGTTGGCAAGAGAGCAAGTGTCAAGACTTAGGAGCTAGCAAGCTCTTAGCACACGGTTGACCGGGCTACCCACTCGAGCAGCTCAAAGTGGGGCCCAGCCGCTATTCCGGGGTCGAACTGAATCAGTTGGCCAAAAGCCCCCGTGGTCACTCACACCTCAGAGCGACTGAGAGTGCGGTCCCGTAGGATCAGCAACCCGGTGCAAGTGCTACACAACTAGCTTAGCATGGAAGTCAAATACAATCACGAATCCACATCGACCACAAGCGTATGTAAAGCATGCATCTCTCAAGTAATCCCTCTCATGTTTAGCCTCTCAATGGCCAATCACCAAATGCTGAGAATAGCAAGGAATCTTTTTGGTAGAACTTGAGCATGGCTGAGCTCATGCCAATATCGCACCCAAAACGAACGCCAGCAATGTGTAGCCCACAACTTTAAATCTGCTCACTCACTTGCAGTGGTAGTGTGTGTAGATGGATGGAAAAAGGTGCTCACTTGTGTGTTTTTCTGACAAAACCAACAGTAGCTCCCCTCCATCTCTGTAGAGCTTGTTACTCAACTTTCTAGCCAATCAGAAAAATGACATGTTTTCTGGTTGGCAGGGTTTTCTTGGTGAGCACTGCCATACAGCCGACAGCCCAAAACCCGGGAGTCGTCCGTTTTGCCTTGAAACTGGACCATACCATAATAGCAACACTGCAAACACAGTCGTGTGGTCAGAATCATCTAGAAAAATAGCAGGGAGGGGTTATGGCCGCCTAGACCTAGGTAGCGTCTATACAAGTCCCAAGTAACAACAATGCAAGATCAACATGAGACTTGGACCCTAAGCAGAACATGACGCTGCAGACACATTTGTATAGTCGGATCAAGCACTGATCGCAAGTAGAAAGCATCTGCAATGGCAGTGAACGCCAGCGGCACGACTGCTGAGGAGGCCTACCGATGGAGGTGAACATGTCAACCATCAGAGGTAGGAAGCTCCACCAAACTGCGTGCAGGCCTCAGCGTGCGTCGACTCCACCGAATGACAATCCAGCAGCAGTGTGTCTCGTCGTCAGTCATATGCACGCCGATGTACACAAGCCAAGAGGATACAACAGAGCACAATGAGAGATGCGCAAAAACCAACACTCCCTCACGACTTACAGGTGCCGTGCACATGGGCGGGAAGTGACACATCCAACAGACAAACTCCCCTAGGACAGGCAGAGACACAGGGAGGAACAAAGAGTGTAGCTCACGGACGCACACCGACCAAAATCACAGCCTTCTTGAATTAGTCACGCTTCACTACCTTGGTCAATAAGTTAGCCAGTTGTTGTGCTGTCTCAACCCACACGATGCTGACGCTGCCTTCATGCAACAACAAACGCACATAGTAAAACTCAACTTTAATGTGCTTTGTGTGTGTGTGATGCACGCCGTCATTGTCGACGATGGCCATGGCACTCTCATTTTCACAGTGGAACGTGATGGACGTGACAGACTGATAGAACTCAGACATCAAATGATGCAACCACACGCTCTCACATGCGGCTGAGCCAAGGGCAACATACTTAGCCTCAGCAATGTTGCGTGCAATGCACCCCTGTTTGGCACTGCTCCAAGACAGAGCCATGCCACGAATCAGAAAAATCTAGCCAGTGCGGTTCTTACCGTTTGGACTGTCGGCCTAGTCACTGTTGGTGTAGCCCATCGTGACAACACATGGCTGTCGGCGGAACATGAGATTTCACCGTGGAGTCGAGACGACATAGCGCAGTACTCGGATCGCGGCCTCAAAGTGCAGGTGACGCAGGTCCTGGGAGAACTAAGCCTGGTGGCTGACGGTGAACGCGAGTCTGGACGCGTCATCGTTGCCAAGAACATCAATGACCCGATGACTCACAGATACATGGTCACATGAGCTGGCTCCTCCACAACGGCTAGGTCAGGGTTCTTCATCCTCACTTGGCCATTGGATGACATGGGTGAGGATGCGCTTGGTACAAGGGACATGTCCTCGGCAAAGCGAGAAGAAAGACTCTTCACGTAGGTAGCCAGGTGGACGTACAAGATGCCCTGGGAGCGATCATGCTCAAGCTCCATGCCCAGGAAGACTCGGGCAGACCCAAGGTCCTTCATCTGGTGGTCGGTGTGTAGCAGGTCCTTGACACGCTGAATGGCAGCTGTGTCCGGTGATACAATGAGGGGGTCGTCAATGTAGACCAAGACAGTGGCGAAGGTCTGGCCTTGCGGGCTGATGAACATTGTAGGGTCGGTAGTGCTGCGAAGGAGGCCGCCGTGGAGAAGCCTACAACTAATCTCCTGGTTCCAGCACCGAGGCGACTGCTTCAGGCCATGGAGGGCCTTCTGCAGCTACTACACCTTGCTAGTGCCATCGTTGAAGCCTAGAGGCTGTACCATATAGAGCTCCTCGCCTTCTATTGAACCACGAAGGAAAACGTCGTTCACATCCATGTGATGTAGCTCCCACCCTTATTGGACAACCAGGCAAAAGAGCGCTCGGCAAGTGGAGAACCGGCCAACTGGGACAAAGATCTCTTCATAATCGACCCCAGGGACCTGAGCAAACCTCTTGGTTGTGAGGCAGGCTTTGTGCTTGTCCAAGGACCTGTCCGGCTTCCATTTAGGCTTGAAGACCCATTTGGCACCGATGGCCTCCCGACCAGGAGGGAGATCCATGAGGTCGTAAACGTGGTGTTGCAGGATAACAACAAGCTTGTTGGCACACCGGCTGGGTCCTCCGGACAGTGGTTGGGTCCTTCGGGCGTACGATGGAGCGGACTGCGAGGGTGTGTGCGTCTTGAGCCCCAAGTGGGATGCTGTAGAGTGCGTCCATAACGGCATGCCGGTGCTCATGATGGAGCATGACGTAGCCCAGTGCGGAGCACGGATGGACGTCTGCAACAATGGCCGAAGTGGTTAGGCTGAGGGCCTTGGTGCCAAGGTCCCCACTCACGACTGTAAGAGTGGATGAGACACGTGGGGTGACGTGGGGTCAAGGCGCCATTCGGCACGGTAAGAAAGTATGTGCGCTCACTAACGGCATGGGTCGGAGGCTGCCGTCTGGACCACGCGTGAAGCAGAGTAAAGCAGACGGCACAAGGGGGGTAGCCGGAAGCGAGTCCGAGGGGTTGGCGAAGGCAGACAGGGCTACCGGCCCGGAGGGACAAGTGGACATGGATGGAGCTCCTGGTCTGGAGGAGCTAGCGGACGCAAACGAGGCTGCCGGCCCGGAGGGACCAGCGGACGCGGATGGGGCTATTGGCCGGGAGGGGCCAGCGGACACAGACGAGGCTACTCGCCCGTGGGGACCAACGCACGCAATTGAGGCTGCTGGCCTAGAGGAGCCAGCGGACTCGGACAGAGTTACTGGCCCTGAGGGACTGGCGGACGCTGACGAGGCAGCTGGTCAAGAGGGACTAGCGGACGCAGACAGGGCTGCCGGCCACGAGGGACCAAAGGACACGGACAGGGATGCCGGCCCGGAGGGACCAGCGGACACCACTAGAGCTGATTCCGGCTCGCAGGGGCCGGCGGACGGGAGTAGGACTGCTGACCCGGATGCGGGCGATGTGCCGCCCGGAAGCGGGACGGAGGACGGACTCACCAGTCCCCCACACGTTGGGAGGGACATCAACGAGGCGGAGCGAGCGAGGTCGTGCGGAAATAGCTCCTTAAAGAAGAGAGCATCACAGGACTCGATGACGTAGTTTTGGGATGGATCCTCGAAGCATCAGGCTTTGGAGTGACGGGAGACATCGACAAAGGTGCATGGACATCCTCGGAGGCAAGCGTTCTGCCCTGTTGCGGGGTAGGCAGCTACACAATGGCCACACAGCTCCAAACGCGAGCCAAATGAGGTCAATCGTCTGACCACACGAGTGCTGGTACAGCGTGGACTGACGGGGAAGGGGTCCGTAGGGAATTCGGTTCCAGACCGACGTCATATAGGCCATAGCTTCAAAGTAGAAACCATCAGAGATGCCAGACTTGACTCGCATGGTGCGGACGGCGTCGGCCGTGGTGCGATTCCACCACTCGAAAGGCCGTTCTTGGCTGGCGTGTAAGGCGCCGATGTCTCGTGATGGATGCCATGGGAGGCGAGGAAGGTTGTAGTCTCTCGTATGTACTCGCCACCGTGATCAAAACAGAAGCGGCAAAGGGAGCGACCACACTCGCATTCCGCTTGGACAAGCCAGTCCCGAATGGCACGAGCAACATCACTCTTCTGTTGAAGACAGAAGACCCAACGGTAGCGAGATTAGTCATCAGTGAGGATGAGTACATAACGTCCAAGCTCCCCGACGGACTCCGTAGGAAGAGGACCCATTACATCGGAGTGGACCAAGTCAAAAGGGGTGGATGCATTGGAGGCAGACTGAGGATGAGTGGACCGGTGCATCTTGCCTTGGGTGCAATTAATCCACTCAGTGAAACACGGCCAGGGGAAGGAGGCTGGATCAAGGCCCTTGGCCGGCTGGGTGCGAAGCATGCTATCTATGACAACAGAGTGGATGTGGAAAAGGCGGTGGTGTAGGAGGTGTGTATGCTGCAAAGAGAGCGTGCTGGTGACAAACACATGGCCTATGGCCGCCGACGAGGAGGGGACACAGGAAAGGGAGGACAGACGAGGCACACACTAGAGGTTGCCACAGGCGGTGTCGTTCAGAACGACAAGACCAGACCGACGTAACGACACAGTGCCAACATCACGCGAGTGCACGACGTCCGAGCTCATGCAGTCAAGAGCAGTGACGGACAGGAGGTTGAGCTCAAGACCTCGGACGAAGAGGACGTCGGTGAGAAAGACATCACTTGCAGGATCGCAAAAACGAATGATGCCAACGCCGCGGATAAGCAACACCTTTCCGGAGCCCGTCCCGATACCGGAAACGTTGCCAACGGGGCCGAGCACACTGCAGGCCTCACGAGAGGCTGTCATGTGATGTGTGGCCCCAGAGTCCATGATCCAGGTCTCGGCAGGGTCCTGGACTGGGGTCGCCAGATCGTTAATGGTCACGAGGAAGCAAGCAAGAGACGCGGACGCGGTGGACAGAGACACGAACCGAGACTGCCAAGCCATGCGACGTTGTCACAGAGAGGGGCTAGAGAGGAGGGTACAAGAGATCACGAAAAAAAAGGGAGTAGGACACAATCATAGCTCAGCCTCAGTTATGTAGGGTACGACACATGAGCAAGCGGCGAAAAAATCCCACTTCCCAGGGGGGGGGGGGGGGGGGGG
>SZWC01000212.1:493425-509821 GCA_023375785.1 Penium margaritaceum | reverse complement strand
GGGGGGGGGGGGGGGGGGGGGAGGCAGGCCGAGCTGGAGCGCGATGAACTACTCCAACTGGTGCTCAAAATTGGAGGGCCTGGGAGTGCGAACCGAGTGCGGTGAGACAACGCCAGAGTCTAGAAAGGAGGAGGACTGCACCAGTGATGGAAAGGGTGGCGCAGATGACTGCGTATGATGTTGTTGTAGAGCTAGTGACGGCGGGAATGGTGCGTCTCTCGGAGTAAGGGAGCTGCTGGACGGGGTGGAGGCATCAAGGCTGGCGATACCTACGGCAGCATAGGCAAGCCGACGCTCACGTTGGCGACGCATGGTGGCAATGACACGTGCCTCGTCTGTTGGGAGCCAGCACGTATACCACCCGTGGCCTGGCTGGCAACAGTTGTGGAAGACCAAGCCACCACGACTGGACCCGGTTGGCTGTTGCTGCTGGCCCTTGCCTTTCTTACCCCTGCGCTTCTTCTTCCCTGGCAACGAGGAGGTGACGGATGTAGCTGCTACAGGGGAGGCGATGGCAAGGGAGGTCTGGGCCTCTGTGCGCTGGAAGCGTGACTCCAGACGAGCCTCCTTAATCCTAAGAAAAAGCTCGTATGTCTGGGGCATGAGGGTGCCCTGGGCTAGCATCGTGGAGAGGATATCCTAGGTGTTGTGGATGAAGACGTCGGCAAACCCGTCGGTGGCACTGCGCTTGATGGTCAGGAGCGCGGTGAGAAGGGGTGGAGGAGAGTCGCCCAGGCGACAAAGGAGGTCTTTCGCCTGCTCCCAGTAGGAGGTGACTGTCTGAGCCTCCTCCATGTGCAGGGAGTTAAACTCCCTGGTCTCAGCCTCGTTGAATAGGCGATCAGGACACGAGAGGATGTGCCATGAAACTGCAAGGTCTGGAGTCACACCAGTGGTGAAGTTCCTGAGGAAGGGCTCGATGGCGAGGCGTGACACCAGAGGGGGAACTGGTACAAGAGCGCGGATGGCGCGACTTGCATCATGCAACTGGTCAGCCTGGGAGGAGTTGTACGAGAAAGTATATTATAGCCACAAACCCTTGCCCTGTGTCTAGATACAGAAGATAAGCTCCCTGCTCTAGAATTGCTCCCCGGCCTGGAGCGGCGGGGGCAGGGTCTCAAAGTCCTGCGGCCTACGGCCGGCACCCAGAGTGGGGCCAAGGACTGACGTTACCGTCTGCCGCTTGGTCTGTCACTGAGCCAGATAATGCGTGGTAGCAAAAAAAAAGAGACTAGCATGCCCAAGGGGAAGGAAGGCCCCAACAGCGTTGAAGTACACCTCCAAAATCGTTAGCCACATCTGAACTGTCAGTCCATTTGAGTTTGCAGGATCGCACAATTTTGGTGAAACCAGACAAATTTTGGGTTCGCTCGACAGTTAGGAATTTCTCTCGACAAGCACTGCTTCTCGTGCGCTTGTGTTGCAAAGAGCATCCATCACGACGTTGAGTTGTTGGAGCACATGAATGTTGATCCCCTCGAGCGCGGAGATCCGGTTCTCCAGTTTCTCCTTGATCCGCGCCTTTCGTCTAATGCCACCTGTCATCCCTTCTCCCGTCGTTGAGGCTGTTGATAGGGTAGCTAGATTACCGCAGTTGGGTCCGTGACTGGATTTTTCGTCCAAGCCGTAGGGGTTGGTTTAGCTACCGCATAGCCTGATATGCCAGGGTTTGCTGTCGCTTTAGGGTTTGCGTGCATGAGCATGTTTTGCTCCTCCATCGCCGAAGTCGTCGCCAAACACTCGCTGCTGGTCGTCGGTTGCACTCGCTCACCTTACATTGTAGTTGCGAAGTCTGCGAAGTCATGACGTGCGAGATGCACTGACAACTTGTGCGAGTTAGTCCTCCGGATGAGTGAAGTAGTGGAATGCCTCTCCAGTACCACTGCGCTCTGATATCAAGTGTTATGCCGAACGTCGCGTAGATGGTGAACAGGTAGAAGTTGAGAGGCGGAACACGATCTAGAATTTGTGACACTTGAGCAATTTATACTTAGCGTTAAGTGGACTTCAAGAACAAGTGTCGAAATGATCAAACATACGCATATAAGTGTCAAGTTTTGAATGAGGTATAGTTATTGGAAATGAATTAGGGCATGCAGGCCCATGCAAAAATGAACATGAGCTCTGTGTGTGAGTGCGATGCAAGACGGCAAGAATTTGGCTATATCTAGAACGATGAATATAAAGAACAAGGACAGATTACAAATGAGCCCCTAGCGGGCTTATATAGGGGCGCCGGCAGCTAGACGCACCGGGCCGCGTCACCCCCGCTGAACCCAAATGAGTCAACGGGGAGAACATACTACATAAACCATGATAACATTAACAATGGTCTCCTCGAGGCATGGGAACAGCTCTCCAAATGCCCGGGTCTCGACCACCGAGAAAATACGAGCAGTGATAAGAAATCTCATAATTAGCGTCCAGACATCATGTACGGCTTTCCGAACACCAAAAGCCCTACTAAAGCAATCAAGCCTCCTCGTCGTACTGGTACAGTCCACCGGGTGTGGGGGTCTCAACCCACCGAGAAAACTCTCCTAGCTACCGACGAGCCAACAGGGCTATCGATACGCATCGACCGTGTCTCGCCAGCGCTTTTGTACGTGCTGGAGAAGTCTCAGGACACTCTGAAGGCCTGTAGTGTCGTCATGCTTTCCTCCACCATATACCCCCAACGTGGGTGTATGGGTAATCCATCAACGACGGTCGTGACGGGTGGAAGCCACACAAACCAGCACTCCCCCTCGTTGCCATGGCCGTCAACGCCAGAATAAAGTAAGCCAAGGCACTGAACAACAGCGTATGGTAAGCCATAATATGCATGAGTGAACTCACACACACACACACACACACACACACACACACACACACACACACACATCTGCTATCCATGTATTCTCTCCCTGGACACTGGCATAGTCCACCAAGTGTCTGGGTCTCGACCATGAGAGGAGTGATGCACACGCACACAAACCAATGCAATGCACATCATACACATGTCAAACGACAAGATGGTCTCCTCGTGACACTGGCGGTACCAGGGCCCGGGTCTCGACCGCTACGAGCAATCCAACACCATAGTATCATCATCCAAACACGTGATCATGGGAGGATCTCCTCGTAACACGGGTGCATCGCACCACGTGTCCAGGTCTTGACCAACAGCTCGCATGCACATGCCACACACAGTATAGCCACACACTAAGACACACGATCACATGGTCTCCTCGTGACACTGGTACAACGCACCAAGTGTCCGGGTCTCGACCAACAGGGTGCTACCATCTACATGTAGTTGTGCAGGCACGTAGCATGAGCCACATGTGGGATGCTGTAGATGCTCACAACAGAGCATGGACCTCGCCATGCATCTCCCATGACGTAGCGTGAGGTCGAGGTCCACACAAAACTCCCCCTGGGCAGATGAACCAGGGAGCGATGTCCTCGATGGAGATGCTAATGTCGTAGCTGAATAGATCCTGGGCGATGAGTCATGTGGTGTGTCCATCATGCTGGGATAGCTCCCCCTGTCACGTGCGAGTTGGCACCCGAGCTCAAAGACAAAGTGGTGTCTCCGGCTACGACTCCTCATGTGAATCTGCATCACCTGGAGTGTACCAGCCCTCGCGTGACTGCCAAGGGTCCCAACTCATACTCTCTCCTCTCTCTGCTATATCGTAATGAATCTGTGTACGACGAAGGAAAGGGAATGGGCGAGCAGCATGCAAGCGTGGATGAAGTGGCGGAGCTGGCCTACCAGGCGGGATAGAGCACCCTGAGGCAGAGGGGTATACCGCCGGAAGAGGAGAGCTGGAGCGACGAACCGGATCACCACTCGTGGATGAAGATGATGATGGGGCAGGTGAGTCGGGTGGATGAAGGTGTGTGACGGAAGTAGAAGAAGGAGGAGCGATGATGGGGTCGACAAGAGCCAAGATGGCAGAAGCCGAAGGCACGCTCACCTCTCCTGTGACAATGTCTCCAACGGACGTCATACTCGGAGCTCGTACAAGATCCTCCCCGAGTATGGGTGTGCCAGATGCTATTGGCTGAAGGATTGTTCCGATAGCAGTGATGCTCCCCTCCTCTGAAAATTGCTCATGCGCGACCAGCACCTCCCGTTATAGCATGACTACACGCTCCTGCAGGTCAGTATAATCTGCCTCAGACATGTGGAGGTGGCCCATGTTTGCCTCGTAGAGGATAAACTCTGCCTTGCTGGATATTGCACATGCAGACTGCACAACTCGTGAGTAGAACTCCATCTGCATCTTTGCTGTTGAAGATGATGGAACTGGTGCTACTGCATCCTCCTGGGGGTCAACCAAACTCCCTTTGTGCTGAGACATCGGAACATAGGATGCAGCTTCAGGTGTCGCATCCACACCACAACTCATGTCTGTCACATGAGGAGTGAGCGGTCGCATGCCAAGATAAATGGAGAAGGATGAGCCGTCAGAGTCCGTGGAGCATGTGGAAATGTCATCCATGCAGGTACTGCCACTCTCAGGGTCGATGTGATCAGCACGGTCACCAACAGGTGAACACGAAGAGGCAGAACTCAGCTCCTACTGACGAGGTGACTCCATCTGCATGTAGGGATCTGCTCCACTATCCTCAACTACCGCCGTAGTGGACAGAGGTGTGTAGGACTCCGGCCTGACAACGCCCGTTAAGGCGACCAACAAGCGTAACTGGCGCTCACGCAGTGTCTCGCCGAAAAGGCTGGTCGCTGCCACCTGCTCGATGATAGAGTAAGGACCATCATTTGACTCCGTCATGTATGTCGCTGCTCCGTAATGGGTACGGGAACTCGGAGACTGTATGAACATGGACGACTCATCACGCTCAAGCTGGTCCTCATGTACCGCAGATGACACAGTGGAGCCTGCTGTGTCTGCTGCAGCATATGTCCCAGCGACGTGTCTCAGAACCGCTCCTCTCAAGAATGCCTCAAATTCCAAAAGACCAATAGGCAGACTCTGCTCATGCACTGCGACTGCTGTCGTACTGGTGTGAATCTCGTGCGCCAACGCCCTTGGAGATCCGTGTGGGGCATCCCGATCCGCGCAATACTCTTGTGCCACTGCCTAGCCGTCACCGGTCGGAGTCGCCAGTGGCACCGCCCAAGCACGCGGCACCTGCACTCCTCCTAATGCAACCTGCTGCTGTAGAACGTCCGGCTCCTGTCCCAGCGTAGATGTCAAACTCGATGACATACATGTCTCAAGCCCTGCAACCTCCTCCGGACTGGTGTGAGCCTACTGCACACACTCTCCCAAAAGTCTGGTAGACGCATCCCGATCCATACGGGACTCCTCTGCTGCCGCTGGGCCTCCACCGGTTGGAGCCGCGAGTGGCACCATCCAAGGACGCCGTGTGTGCGCTCCTCCTGATATAACTTGCTGCTGCGCAAGATCTGGATCTAGCTCGGACGTGGAAGTCTAGCTCGATGACACGGAAGTCTCCACCATGAACGCAATGTCGAGATCGGACTCCACGCCATGTGATGTCACCGTATCATCAGAGTCTGCCTGAGCTGGCGCTCGTGCACAACGGTTCGGCGCGAGTGCGGATCCTGTCGCTACGATCACATGAGGCAATGCGCGGTGACCATACTCCCCCTCGACAGGTTCAGCAACGGAGGCCGAGGATGTGGAGGATGTATCAAAATCGGACTTAAGGGGCAGGTCACGATTGGGAGGGGGGGGGAATAAAAAAAACAAGGGGGCGATGTTAGGTCGCCCCCCCTCCCTCGCTCCTTGCTCGCTCGCAAAGAAAGCGAGCGAGCAAGTGAGCGAGCGAGCGAGTGAGTGAGAAGACGAGAGGGGGGGTCCGCCCCTCCCTCCGTCCGTCGGCCGACGGAGCCGACAGGCCCCTCCGATGGGCCCCTCAGAGGGGCTCGACAAGGCCCTCCAAGGGCCCCCTCGAAAGGAGGGGAGAGGGGCGAAAGGGGCCAACGGCCCCCCCCTCGGACAGGCCCCTTGATGGGGGTCGAGGGGGCCCCTCCGAGGGGGCGGGGGCCCTCACAGGAGGGCTGCAAGGCCCTCCTACAGCAGCAACTGCAGTGGCGGGTGCAGCTGCTGCGGTTGCTGCTGCTACTGCTGCTGCTGCTACTGCTGCTGCTGCTACTGCTGCTGCTGCTGCTTCGGCCACTACTGCTGCTGGTACTCTGCGCAGCAGCAGTTGCTGCTGCCGCCGCTGTCACTGCTGCTGCTTCCATTGCTGCTGCTGCTACTGCTAAACTACACAACAGCTACTGCTGCTGCTGCTTGCTGCTGCCGCGGCTGCCGCTTGCTACTGCCGCCGCTGCTACTTGCTGCTGTATGCTGCTGCTGCTGCTGCCGCTGTTGGAGTGGGTGCTGCTGCTGCTACTATGTGCTGTTGCTAGTGACGCCGCTGCTGCACCGGCTGATGTGCTGTTGCAGGTGCTGTTGCGCCACAAAGCGATTGCTGCTACTACTACTGCTACGGCCTCTATAGCTACTACGAATGCTAGTGGTGGCCGCAGTCGCTAATGCTGCTGCGCGCGGCTCACCGCCCCTCTGGCGTTCACGTGCAGTCGTTTCGCGCTCCCTCACGCTGCTGCCGGCATGGCACCACGTGGAGCGATGTCTTCGCGTTCCGCCCACTACTGCTACTTCTACTGCTCACTCGCCCCCTTGCGCTCTCATACCAAATTAGAAATAAACTAGGGCATGCAAGCCCATGCAAAAACAAAAATGAGCTCAGTGTGTGTGAGTGCGATGCAAGACGGCAAGAATTTGGCTAACTCTCCAATGCTGAATATCAAAAACAAGGACAGATTACAAATGAGCCCCTAGCAGGCTTATACATGGGTGCAGGCAGCTAGCAGCACTGGGCCCGTCACCCCCGCAGAGCCCAAATGAGCCAACGGAAAGAATACACTGCATAAATCATGATAACATTAACGGTGGTCTCCTCGAGGCACGGGAATAGCTCTTCGAATGTCCTGGTCTCGACCCCCGAGAAAATACTGTTGGTAGTAAGACATGGTGTGACGAGGGAATGGAAGGATGTGGGGCGAGGAACCAAGAGAGGTTTTGCACCACGTACAGTGTGGCTAAAAAAAACACAAGTGAGAGAGTCGGAAGAAATGAGTCACAGACGTGCGAGGTCTTGGGTGACGGGAGACAAACTGGTCGTGGTCGCGAGGTACATGAGAGAACCAATAACGCGCAAGTAGTCCGTCACGTCTACTGCCTCCCCCAGCTTGGACACATCTAGTGTCTTCAAGAGCCGCTGCCCTGCTGGGGTCATGGGCGTGGACGCAGTGGGCACTGTCTCAAGCAAGGGAGCGAAGCGCTCTCCTAGACTGCGTACATATGCAGCCTGGTGGACATGAAGCACGCGACGCGATCGGTCACGCTCGAGCTCCATCCCAAGGAAGACACGATCCGGCCCGAGGTCTTTCATCTTGTATGTGGACTGCAACAGTGACTTGGCTGCGCTGACTGCCTCCTGACTGGGGGACGCGATCAGCAGGTCGTCAACATAGACGAAGATAGCCACAAAGGGGGCAGGGCTTGAGGTGACAAAGAGAGACGGGTCTACCGTGCTGCGCTTGTATCCTCCCTTCTCAAGGGTCGACGTGATCTCCTGGTTCCAGCAATGAGGCGATTGCTTAAGGCCGTAAAGAGCCTTCCGTAGTCGCCAGACCCTGTTCGTGCCGTCAGAGAATCCAGGGGGCTGGACCATATAGATCTCTTCGTTGAGCTGACCGTGCAGGAAAGCGTTGTTCACGTCCATTTATTCAAGTTCCCAATCATGCTGAGCAACAAGGCTCAGCAATGCACGCGCTGTGGTGTACCGTCCAACTGGCGCAAAGGTCTCGTCGAAGTCAACGCCCGGCACTTGAGAGAAACCCTTCGCAGTGAGGCATGCCTTGTACTTGTCAAGAGTGCCATCGGGCTTGTACTTGCGCCGAAAGACCCATCGAGCATCAATGGCTTTGCGCCCTGGCGGTAGGTCCACCAGCTCGTAAACAGCATGATCATCCAGCGCCTTCAGCTCTGCTTGCATGGCGGCTTCCCAGTGATGGGCATCAGAAGCCATGCGAGCCTGACGAGCCGTGGTCGGTTCAGGGGTAAGAGAAACAGTGCCGGACGTGGCGTGACACTCAGCGACAACACCAGAGGAAACACTGGCTAGGGCCGCTGCATGCTCGGCAACGAGAAGAGCATAGCCTAGGGCTGAGCTCGGGTGGACATCACCAGTGGCCAAGCTGAGAGCATCAAGGCCAGTGGGGGCAACAGGGTCCTGTGCCGAGCGAGTAGGAAACGTAGCAAGGGCAGAGCGGTGAGGCAGAGCGCGAAGGCGGCCGCCACGGACAAACGGCGAGACTGGGGCAAGGCCAGCGAGCTGTCCGCCACTGACAGGAGCAGGCGATGCAGCAGGGTCCGGGGTGGAGGTGGAACGGACAGGGGAGACAGACCCTGGAGAGACTGAGGACCCAGGGGATGACGTGCTGGGCGTGCCAGACGGCGGACCAAGGGATGACGTGCTGGGCATGCCAGACGACGGACTAAGGGATGACGTGCTGGGCGTGCCAGACGACGGACCAGGGGATGAGTCTGACGCCAGAACCGGGGGTGATGTACTGGATGAGCCAGACGACGGACCAGGGGATGAGTCTGACGCCAGAACCGGGGGTGATGTACTGGATGAGCCAGACGACGGACCAGGGACCGAGGTTGCAGGTTGCTGCGATGCAGCCGTAGGGCCGGCAGAGGAAGCAAGCCCAAATGCCCCTCTCAGCCGAGAGAGCGGGAGAAGGGAGTCAGCAAGAGGCAGACGGTCGAGGTCACGAAGGAAGATAGACTCGAAAAACAACGCATCGCGAGACTCAACGACACGAAGACGCACAGGGTCCCAGAACCGCCACGCCTTCGACTGGGATGAGACACCCAAGAAGGGACACAGACGAGCACATGGGGCAAGCTTGCCGTCGCGAAGGTCATCAGGCAGCCAGACTGCAGCAATGCTACCCCAAACGCGGGTCAGGCAAAGGTCGGCACGTGTGCCGGACCAACGTTCAAAAGGCGTGACAGTGCGAGGAAGCGGGCCATGAGGAACCCGGTTCCAGACCCAAGTCATGGAACACATAGCCTCGAAGGCAAAGAGAGGCGGGAGACCGGACTCAGCAAGGAGGATGCGAACCCCATCGGCGAGGGTGCGGTTCCAGCGCTCGGAGACACCATTTTGCTGGGGTGTGTATGGAGCCGACGTCTCCAGACACACCCCCTTGGACTCGAGGAAACGGGCCGTGGGGCCAAGAAATTCACCACCGCGATCACTACAAAAGACGTACAGAGAACGCTGGCACGCTCGCTCAGCCTGGGCAAGCCAGGTGACAAGGACAGAGTGGACGTCACTCTTTTGACGAAGAGCGAAGACCCAGCGGTAACGCGAAAAATCATCAGTGAGGCAAAGCACATAGCGACCGACGTCACCAAGGAGGTCATGGGGCAAGGGGCCCATGACGTCAGCATGCACACGGTCAAGAGGGTGAGAAGAGCGGGAGTCAGAAGCAGAAAACGGAGCGTGGTGCATCTTACCTTGAGCACAGTCCGAGCATGATGTAGGGCAAGGAGACGGAAAAGATGATGGTGAGAGCCCGAGAGCAGGCTGCAAGCGCAGCATGCTGGTGACAGCGTCAGTATGCACGTGAGCAAGGCGACGATGCAGAAGGTGCACCTGGTCGGGCGAGAGAGATGGTGCGACATGAGCAAGTGTAGTGCCAACGACATGTGCCGACGAGAGCAAGAGAGGCACGCGATACAATTTGTCGCTTTTAATACCACGCAAGACAAGGCGGCCAGTGGAACACAGACGAACAGTGCCAACGCCACGACTAGCAGAGAAGTCCATCCCTTGATCGTCGAGGGACGGAACCGACAGCAGGCTAAGTTCCAAGGAGGGAACATAGAGCATGTCAGGCAGGAACAGTGCACCACCAGGGCCGACAAAACGAACGACACCGACGCCCTGAACAGGAAGAAGCTGACCGGACCCAGTACGCACGAAACGGACCGAACCGGCCGGACCCAACGAGACAAACGACGAGTGAACAGACGTCATGTGATGGGTGGCCCCGGAGTCCAGGATCCAGAAACCACCCGACGCACGCACTGGGGGAAGGACACTACAAGTTGCCACAGTCCAACCAGGAAACGATGCAAGGGAGGACGGGTCGCAGGCAGCAAGACAGCGGGGCAGGACGACGGACTGCCAATGCTCAACCCAGGGAACGGACGCGCACGGAGACCCAAGAACGTGACCGGGGGAGTCACCACGAAGGACGGCATCAGCGTGACAAACATGACCTCTGGCCAAAGATGCTCCACTCTCACCTCCCTGATCTCGGAGGCGAAGGAGCTGAAGAAGGGACTGCTCCAGATGACGCTCGCTATCACCAGCGACCGAAGGGGCAGGTGACAGGGTCAACCCCCCCGATGATGACGGGAACCACGGTAGAGTGGTGTAGCCAGTGGAAGGGGGCCCGACGTAGACCGGGGCGCCGCAGGGTGGTGGCCAGCCCCACGGGTACGGAGCCGGTGGTGGAGCTGAAGGAACGGCGATAGTGGAATAGGCGCGACCGGAAGGGATGGATGACGCAGATGAGGAGGTACTGGAGCCGGAGCCGGACGGTGGAGGGGTGCTCGAGGTGCGAGCCCAATGAGCGCGCATGGCCCGAGCGAGGCGAAGGTCATCTAGTGGAGTGGGACAGGCCCGGGCAGAGTGCTCGTCGGATCCGCAGTTCCAGCAGACGACAATGTCAGGGGCACGAGCAGAGGAGGTAGAGGGCTTGTTCTTGCCCTTAGTTTTGCCCTTGCCCTTACCGCGACCGCGTCCCTGGGAGGCAAGAGCAGAGGCGGTGGTGGTCGCAGATGAGGTAGAAGGAGGAGACGATGTTGATGCCGTCGAGGGTGCAGATGTGGTGGTGATGGCTGTGACCCCCGTAACAGCAGAGCGGTGCAGACGCTTGTTCTGCCGGTTGGTCCACCAAGCTGCAAGCCGCTCAGCGGTGAAATCCCAAAGAGCCCCTACGCCAGGAGGGGACCGGGGCGGGATAGGCATGGAGGCAAGGCGCTGCAACTCAGCAGGAGGGACGTCGCGCAGAAGGTCAGAGAGCTCAGGAATGAGCCCATTGACCATGGTGAGGACGGCAGATAACTCACCAGGGGCAGCAGCGAGCCCGAGTTCGCGGAGGAGCTTGAGCCCCCGTGCCCAGTAGGCGTCCGCGGACTCATCGGTCTGCATGAGAAGGGTGTTAAATTGGACTGTGAGGGCGCTCTGTACGGCCTGACCAGTGAACGTAGTGCGGCGACGCAGCATGGCATATGCGCCAACAGGATCTGCCGAGCGCCCAGCGGAGGGATCGGCGTTGAAGGTGCCGACATCGTCAACCAGGTTCTCAGGTGTAGCAGGAATGAGGCAGCGGACGGCGCGAGCAGCTTCCGAAGGGAGAGGAGTGAAAGAAGAGGAGGGGTCAGGGGGAGAGTAATACTCCCAGAGGCGTTCCCCCTGAGCCCAGGCGCTGAAGCGCACTTCCCACGAGGAGAAGGCGAGGCCTGGGGAGAGAACTCGGGGCTGAGAGAAGAAGTCATGTTGGCGGGGCGCGGCAACAACAGAAGCAACGGCAGCATGACTTCCAGACTGAGAGGACTGAGAGGAGGAGGAGGGGGCAGAAGGTGCACCAGCAGCGGTGCCAGCAGTGGAGGCAGCAGGCGATACAGCGGATGCGGCGGGTAGACGCTTCAGCACAAGTGCAGCGACCTCATCAGCAAATGCTGCACGATTGTCCTCAGCGAGTTTGAGACGGTCCTCAGCTTCGCGCTGGGCCTCAAGAGCTTGGTTAAGCTGACGCTGCAGGTCAGCTATGACCGAATCTTCGTCACCATGCATGGTGACGAAGAAGGGACTCCGCCGAAAAATTTCGGCAGAGTTTCCCCCGCCCCAGTGGGCGTGAGAACAGTGACCGGTGCTTTAAGCACGCGGAGGGTAGTGCTGCAGGACAACCCCAGCCCCAGGCCAGCACGGAACAGAAGGAGACAGAGAGGACATGCAAAGCATGCACAGGATACCCTCAAGAGGAGGATGGAGGGCAAAGGAAGGCAAGGAGAGGTGGAACAGTGGCAGCCACAGCGGCTGCAAGGCTGGACACTCCTGCGACAGCTGAGATCAAGAACAGCAGGGTACCAGTCACAGCTGCTGCCCCTAGAGTGGCAATGACAGCACAGACGGAAACAGCTGCTGTCACGAGGCGATGGAGCTGAGTGACCCCTGTGATGAAAGCACAGGAGTGAGGTGGGAGGACCGGCTGCGAAGATTGCAGCTGGTGAGTGACGCGAGAGAAGTGCGGGAGAAGAGGTCCGCGGGTGTGAGAAAAACGCCCTAACCTGTGGTTTTATCGTGGGTAGGCGAAATCGGCCTCCAAGAGAGGAGGCCGAAGGCTTGTGGGAGTGAGATCCTCCTCACTAAGAACCCCTGCGACTGTTAGAGGGCGGCAGAGGTGGCGGAAGCGACGGCGGCGACAGCGAGGTGTCACACGCGGACAGGACCGCACGCGCGATGAAGAGCGCGATGTATCCCTCCTCACACTGCTCTGATACCAGTTGGTAGTAAGACACGGTGTGACGAGGGAATGGAAGGATGTGGGGCGAGGAACCAAGAGAGGTTTTGCACCACGTACAGTGTCGCTCGAAAAAACACAAGTGAGAGAGTTGGAAGAAACGAGTCACAGACGTGCGAGGTCTTGGGTGACGGGAGACAAGCCGAGAGCGAGCGAGCGGCGAGCTCGATCTCGCTCTCGGCTTATCCCCTCCTTGGGGCTCGAACACCACACACACCCCATTGTCCCCTTTGAGCACAAATCATGCCATGCAAGTGTCAACCACACAAAAGTAAGCCAGGAAATGAACCCGGCTGGCACAGTACATGACACGACCGAAAGCCATGTTCTTGCATCTCTTGGTACTTGCAACTGCTGGTCCTTCACACGATGAAGTCGTCGCCTGAAGGTGGTCTTCACGCTCAGTCACCTGCGACAGTGAAGGTGGAGTGTGCAGCGAGGCCAGAGGTCACAACATGCCACAAACCAACACTCCCCCATGACCCGCAGCNAAACGAGTCACAGACGTGCGAGGTCTTGGGTGACGGGAGACAAGCCGAGAGCGAGCGAGCGGCGAGCTCGATCTCGCTCTCGGCTTATCCCCTCCTTGGGGCTCGAACACCACACACACCCCATTGTCCCCTTTGAGCACAAATCATGCCATGCAAGTGTCAACCACACAAAAGTAAGCCAGGAAATGAACCCGGCTGGCACAGTACATGACACGACCGAAAGCCATGTTCTTGCATCTCTTGGTACTTGCAACTGCTGGTCCTTCACACGATGAAGTCGTCGCCTGAAGGTGGTCTTCACGCTCAGTCACCTGCGACAGTGAAGGTGGAGTGTGCAGCGAGGCCAGAGGTCACAACATGCCACAAACCAACAAATACGAGCATTGCTAAGAAATCTCAGAATCAGCGTCCAAACATCACGTACGGCTTTCCGAACACCGGAAACCCTACTACAGCCATCAAGTCTCCTCGTCGCTCTGGTATAGTCCACAGGGTGCGCGGGTCTCACCCCACCGAGAAAACTCTCCTAGCTACCGACGAGCCAACAGGGCTGCCGGAATGCATCGATCGTGTCTTGCCAGCGTTTTCGTACGTGCTGGAGAAGTCTCAGGACACTCTGAAGGCCTGTCGTGTCGTCACGCTCTACTCCACCATATACCCCAAATGTGGGTATATGGGTAATCCATTAGCGTTGGTTGTGACGGGTGGAAGCCACACAAACCAACAATAGTCGGGGGCGTTGGGTTGGTTTTCGAGCGACGCGTGTCGAGTCGCATCGTGAGTGGTTGGATTCGAGAAGGTCCGCTGAGAAATAGGGGGACTTCGAGAATCGACGGTGAAGATGCGAGATGCATCTATATAAATCCAGATTCGTCTCGGTGCGTCGAGAAGTCAAACGAAAGGTCTTGATACTTCTGTTTTAGATTCACAAGATTGGTCGAAGTTGTCAGAAGATTGGGGAGGATTCTCTGATGGTGGGTGGAAATTGGCCGGTTTGCCCTCGACCGTTGGAGTAAACATCGCGGTGTAGCGACGCAATGGGCTGTGTGAGTAACAAAAAAAATGCCAACTCAGAAATATGAGGGACTCGTGTATGTCTGGTACGTAACACACGGACCCCTCGGAAGAGAGGTTTGTGAATGTTCAAAAGAATTGTCGACGTGAGCATGTGGAAGCTGCATTGCATGCAGCGTGAAAATGCTGCTTTTTCGTGATTTTCTTGGGTAGGAGAGTCTTATTCTCAGAGAGCCCGGGTTGCGGTGTCTTATTCTTCCGAACACCATGTAAGATGGTTCTATTCTTCAGATTGCCGGATAGGGTAGATATACATTCGAAGTCAGTGGGTAATCCCTCCATGTACCCCTTGTGCTGTGAGTGGGATTGGCCATTTTCCCGAGTCGGTTCTGGCGGCGCGCAAAAGCGCCCAAGTGGATTCGCCCGACTCGAGGAGTGGTATTGCGTGCGAAGCACGATTCCACGGCTGTGTTTCGCCTCAATGTTTCGTAACTGTTTTTTGGTCTCGAACCCGTTTCCCCTTTTTTGGGATATGGACCCGACACATAACGAGAATCAGTCAGAGACAAGACAGTCGATACAGGCACATCTTCCCCTCCGGAAGTTCACAAATTTGAAGCAGTAGCGAAAATATGTGCAGACTTTCTGTTCCATTCAGTCACAAAATGTTGTGGAATCACGACTGGCAGGAGACACGACAGGGAAAACATTGCAATGAAACGAAGCGAGAAAAACATCTTCACAACCAAAACAGCCTTCGAACGTAACACAGGCGACGAACTCTAGTTTCGGGAGGGGAAATGGTTATGTTGCCCAAAACACCTGACAAAGTACGATGAAACGGGGCCCAAGCATTTTTTTGCATTCCCTCCAGTCGCGCCCTAGAGACTCTTCCGCTTACGGCCGTCCCACTCGGCCTCGCTAGACGCAGCACTGAGAGCCAGACCACGCATCTGTGAAACCAGTCTCCACACGGAATCTCTGTCGTCTGACAGGGAAGGGCGAGGGAAGAGGCCCGACGATATCCGTCCTCCAAGACTTTCCCTCGATCACAAACGATGTCGCAGTTGCTTGCGCCGCAAGGCAACCAGCCACCACGGCTGCCTTCACAACCGCAGCCATATTTCATCCCTTCATCCGGACGACCATCCCGTCACCGGCGCTCACCGGCAGTGCTGACCTCCACGGGCCAAAATAGCGCAGGAGTGCGCAGCGCAGCACGACAGAGCAGCACAGCACAAGACATCAGAGCGCGCAGCGCAACACAAGGCGGCAAAGTTGGTCACTCACACAGCTGGTGAATGGTTGCTCCGTTGTGACCAGCGCAACACCGCAGCACAAAAGCAGGTCGGGGCGACAGCTCGACCCCTTGCATTTCATTGGCCTTGCCTGGACCAGCCTGGCCTTGCTTCCCTGGCTTGCGTCGCACATTGCATCGCTTCGCAGTGCATCGCTTTGTCCTTAACGGCTTGCCCACTTACCCAACTCCCTCCACTTCCCCGAGGAAAACACTTCTTCCCTCCGGTTGATTGTGATCAACCATCCAGAGTCGAGTCTAGCTTTTCAGCTGAAAAGACAGGTTTTCCGGTACAGTCTATTCAGTGATGCTTCTTCACCACGGGCCTTGGTGAGGATCTCCTGATCTAATCTCAACACCTTGCCTGCAAATCGGTGTCGTTACTCCTACCTGGCGCAAGCACACCTTCCCCGAGGTGAATCCAGGTGGCGTGTCTTTTGACAGTCAATCCTACTCTCTGGGCTCCTACACGGTGGGACCCGGAAAAAAACTTCGCCTCGCGTTCCGCATCGCACGAGACTGAGGGCGCAGTGAGCCAAACCGGGTTTCAAACTCAAATCCCACTATGGCTTCCGGCTCCATCGCCGATGCCGCACCCACCGAGGGGAACGCCACAAGGATGAGCGAGCTTGGAGGTGGCGGCGTGCCAGACAAGCAGGAGTTTCTGCAGACAGCGCGCGCACTCAACTACCACGACCGCGTCGCGTTCGCTGTGCGACTGGGCCGCACGTACGGCTGCCCACTTGGCCCCCGTCAGAACCGCTCTCGAGGCGGCATGGCGTGGCAGCAGCAAGGGAAACAGCAGCAGCAACAACAGCAGCAGCAGCAGCCGCAGCAGCACCAGCAGCAACAGCAGCAGCAGAAGCAGTTGGAAGATCTGGTACACAGTCTTATGGCGGAGGAAGTTGGAGGGCCAGTTGGTGTGTCGGACTCAAG
>SZWC01000212.1:451361-465590 GCA_023375785.1 Penium margaritaceum | reverse complement strand
GGGAGGGAGGGAGGGAGGGAGAGAGGGAGGGAGGGAGTTGAAGGTGGTAGGGAGGGATGGGGGAATGGAGGGACGGAGGGAGGGAGGGAGAGAGGACTGGGAAGGGGGAAGAGATGGAGGGAAGGAGGGAGGTAGGGAGGGAGTGAGGGAGGGAGGAGGATGGGGCAGAGGGAGGAGAGAGGAGGGGGAGGGTCGGACAGAGAGTGAGAGTGAGGGTGAGGGGGCAGACCTCGTTTTCTTTTGTGCAAATCGTTGAAGCTGCTGAAGCTTTTTTTTCATTTCTTCAATCCAGGTAGATGGGGTCGAGGGGCTGGTGCCATCCCGAGCACCAAGGACGGAAGAATAGTAGCCACCCACTACAAAACTGATTTTGCCAGCAAGGGAATTGAACTAGGAGTCATCCTTCTCCAGGGGGAGTAAGGTCTACTGTGATCCACTGTGCCAGCAGACGTGTTCAGTTTGTGGTCTCTCTTCTTGTTCACTGTCTTTCACTATCCTTCACTGTCCTTCACTGTCCTTCACTGTCTTTCACTGTCCTTCACTGTCCTTCACTGTCCTTCACTGTCCTTCACTGTCTTTCACTGTCCTTCACTGTCCTTCACTGTCTTTCACTGTCCTTCACTGTCCTTCACTGTCCTTCACTGTCCTTCACTGTCCTTCACTGTCCTTCACTGTCCTTCACTGTCCTTCACTGTCCTTCACTGTCCTTCACTGTCCTTCACTGTCCTTCACTGTCCTTCACTGTCCTTCACTGTCCTTCACTGTCCTTCACTGTCCTTCACTGTCCTTCACTGTCCTTCACTGTCCTTCACTGTCCTTCACTGTCCTTGTCTGTCCTCATCCTCTTCTCAGCCTGCCATGTGTGGTGCATGTCTTTGTCGTTGTTTTCTTCTGCAGATGCTGTTGGAGATTGTGAGCAATGAGTCCGTGCAGACTTGTAGTCTTCGCTCCCCACTCGACCGCCTGCTTTCGCTGGTTACAGATCCGTCTTCGTTGCCCATTCCCGCCCTCGCATCCCCACATTTACTCGCCACTTTCCTTTCCCTCACTCCAAAGGAGGGGGAGGAGGAGGACGAGGACGAGGACGAGGACGAGGACGAGGACGAGGATGAGGAGCAGGAGGAGGAGGACAAGGAGGAGGAGGGGGAGCTAAATGTTTGCGGTGGCTCCTCCGAGGGCGTACGCCGGTATGAGGAGCTGCGTGGGCTTGCGGCACAGTACAGGCCGGTGCTCCGAGGTGAAGCTGCACGTCTTGTGCTGTCACAGATCGTGCTGCCCCTCGCACGCACAGGCACAGTTGTAAGTAGTGATACGCATAGGCATTTGGAAGAGGGCGGAGGTGGGGAAGTTGCAGGCCGAGAGGGGAGGAGTGCTGCTGTTGGTGTGGGAGCAGCGGACACGAAACTGTACGGGGGCCTGGATGCGGAGGCAATTGACCGCTTCTGCCTTCAGCTCCTGGCACTGAAGGTGCTGTCAGACTGGTCGTTTTTCTTTGGAGGAGATGAGGTGCCACAGACGACTCGGCGGAAGCTGGAACGTGCGGGAGGCGAGGGCGGGGCGGCAACGGGAGCCCCGACGAGGAGGGATGCGGCCGACGCCCTGGTGCAGTTTGTGCGGAGGCTCGCGGTGGAGATCGCAGGCAGAGGCGACGCGCTGGCAGCGGAGCTTCGAAGAATCGAGGGTGCCTCTCGCGACTCGCGTGACACGCACGATTGGACGTGGTGCCTCGAGCCCCCATGTTCTTGGCTTCCTAAAAAAGCTTTGGAGGCCTTGGACGTGGTGCAGGCGGCCGTGCTGTGGACTTCCCCCTGTTACGGCCTCGTGGCTCTCCCCGCGTCCGTCTCTGGCGAGGTGCGCGGTGGAGGGAGTGGCGACGCGGGACGACGTGCGAGCGAGGCCGGTGAACTAACTTCACTAGCGGAGGTGAAGCCGACGGCAGGGGACAGCACGGCGGCAGAGGGGATGGTGCGTCTGGTTAGGGACGTGACGGCGCGAGTGGTGGAACTGTCGGACAGTGTGACAGCGATGACTTGGGCTGGGCGGGAGGGCGTGGGGCGTGTGGTGAGGTTTGCGCGACGAGTGTCGGAGGCACTGAGACTGAAGTCAAAGGACTCTGCCGTGTTCGGGAGGGTTGCTCGAGCACAGCAGGCTGTGCTGGGTCTGCCCTCCTGCTCCTCCTCCTCCTCCTCTCAGCCCTCGAAGGCTTCTAGAGCTGATCAGTCTGAGGAGTTGAGAGTGGCAGAGGGTGGTGGGAGTGACAGCGGCGGAAGGCGGACCGAGGAGGGCCACAAGACAGGGGACAAGGCCGGCGTTGTCCGTGTGTGGGCCAGAGAGGCTATGGAGTGGTTCCGGTCGGTGGAGGAGGAGGAGGACAAGCTGGCTGCGGCGTATGCAGAGTCCGTGAGGCCGCTGCTGCAGCCCCACGTGGCGAAGCGACGGCTGGCGGTGGTGAGTGCTGCTGCTGTGCATGTTCTGGAGCTGTGTGACCAGCTGCACTGTGCTGAGGTTCTCCGGTCGGCAGATGGGGAAAAGTTTGATGGCATGGCTGAGGAGGAAGGGGAGACGGAGGAGGAAGGGGAGAAGGAGGAGGAGGAGGAGGAGGAGGAGGAGGAGGAGGAGGNAGCAGCAGCAGCAGCAGCAGCAGCGGGAGGGGGGCAAAGGCGAGGAGGAGGATGAGCAAGGAGCAGTGCCTGCTGCAGCAGCATTGGCAACGCCACAGCCTCCATGTTTTTCTGTCCGCCATGGTCGGTGCTATGAGGTCAGCACATGGGTTTGAGGAAGCCTTTGTGGTTGCTGCTGGATGGCATGAGTTGTTGGAGCCACTGGATAGGGCACAACTGCAACAGCTGCAGCATGAGGAGACGCAGCAGCAGTTGCAGCAGGAGCAGCAGCAAAAGCAGCAGGAGCAGCAGCAGGCGACTGGAGCTCAGGTGCAAAAAAGCCACCGAGCTGCTGGAAGGTCTCCACCTCTGCATGATTCACTGCAAGTGTCCACCCTTGCCCTCACGCTCTTCCTTTCCGTCGCTCAGCACCTTGCATCGGACCAGCGCAATCGAAAACACTTGCCTGCCGCCGTTGCCGACAGGACGGCAGTCACAGCAGCTGCTGCTGTGCCCATCCTACTGGAGCAAGTCAGGGAAGCAGATGAGGTCCTCAGCCGACTGCTCCAAGTGGGCATGAGAGATACTGCTCGCCAGCTGGCGCAGCTGATGGCTGATGCAGTGGTGACGTGGCGAGCGGCCACGTCAGGCTATCGCGTCATGCGGACGTGGAGGAGAGTGGAAGCATGGGGTTGGCATGAGGAGCCGCTTGCTGGCAAACCGTCGGCCAGTCTGCCGGGTGGGGACGGGGGGGCGTCCGTGGGGCGGCGTCAGCTCCTCCAGGAGGCGAAGTCACAGACGACCGCACTGGAGGACGTGGAGAGGCGCTGGGTGGGTGAGTTCCTGGCTGCCTCCTCTCCCTCCACAGACGCCACAGTCTCTCAAGTGCCCCAGTCGGCGGGCTCTTCTCACGCAGTGACTAAGGGTGGAAAGCACAGCTCCGAGCAGCTGACTGGCGTCGCTGCCAAGCCCCGCCATGCCGTGTTGAGGGCTGGGGCGCTGGTGGAAGCCTGGCGGAAGCTTCTGCAGCCCAGTGGTGGGGCTGGTCTGCCACAGGGTGGAATTGCGGGCGACTTGTTACCTGCATGGTCAAGTGGGCCTCTTGGAAAGGGCCTCACTTTTGTCTCGGTAGTGCTCCGCCTTGTCCTCTGGCCGTGGATTTGTCCCGTCGATGCTTCCGAGGGTCGCAGCTTCCTCTGGCGAGAGGGAGGGGTTGTTAAGTCCTTAAGTTGGAGGCCTTGGCTTGATTTGTCGGAGGGCTTCCTTTCGAACCTCGAATGGGCCATATCCGCTCTCACACCTTATCTTGATCCAGTTGGGCCAGGGCATGGCTTGGGCGGCGGTGGGGTGAGTGTCACTGGCACTGGAGACGGTGATGGGGATGAGGACGGCGATGGCGATGGCGATGGCTTGGGCAAGAGTCACGGCAGTCGGTCCGTGAAGGCTGCAAGGACTCTGCTTCAGTCCGCATCAGCTTTGGGTTCGATACCATCGCATGTGTTGCAATCGGCTGCCGCAGCCGACGGTCTCACTTTCAGCCACCCTGGCAGCGCCAGCGTGCCTGACGCTGCCGGTGCTCACTCCAAGCATGAGTTTGCCCTCGGCTTTCTCGCCTCCCTCTGGGGCCTGTGCCCCGTCAGCGGTTCACACGGTTCGGTGCGCGACGCCGGTCTCGCACTCGGGCTTGCTGTCCTCCTGCGCTGTCCGGCCCTGCTCACCCTTGATGCCACGAGGGAAGAAGGGGTTGCTTTACTGACCGCGTGCATTCACAGATGTGCAGAGGAGCCAAGCGATGGTCGTCAGCGTGGGATGGAGGCCCACCTGCTGTCGACACTCTCGGCCTGTCTCGCTGAAGACGTGCTCAAGCGCACCGGCCCCCTCGGTGATCCGTCTCTGCCTGCTGCTCCAACGCAGCAGGCTTCTGCAGCACAGGAGCAGCCTTCTCCTCCAGACGATGGCACGAAGGACCCGAGACTGAGTCCCAGCCAGATAGAGCCGGCGTGCATCCTGGTTGCTCGCGGTCACGTTGGGCTGCAGCGTGTGCTCACCACACTGCTTGACCTGCCACGCAACAATTGCCCACCTCTTCAGCTCATCGGAGGAGGAGGGCAGCACGGGTTGCAGCGGAAGAGGGGTTCTTTTTCTGTGGCTGCCGTGGATTCGTTGGGAGGGTCCGAGGCTAGAGGGCCTCTCGACTCGGAAGCCAGCGCGTCCTCTGGGGCCTCTGCCTTGGCCGGGCCCTTTCACCAGGACTCACAACATGAGCGTGAGGGCGCGAAGCGATTGGCTGTGACGCTGCTTGGCCGCCTCGTGCAAAAGTGGGTTGTCGACGTAGAGAGCAGTGGTAAGGCTCGAGACTTGGCTGCCAGCATGCTTGTGGTGGTTGAGAGGCGCATTGGCGTCTCTTTCTTCCCCACAGCTAGATGAGGAGGGCGCTCTGAGTGAAGGAAGTCACTCAAGGGTAGAGCGGTGGTTTTTTTTTGGGGGAAAGGAAACCCTGGGCTGAACTGGAAGGTTGAGTGTCCTGCCACCCTCTCAAAGCTAGTCCACTCCAGCGCTCTGCCTCTGAAGATAGTCGTGGGATGGGCTGGGGAAGGGACGCACTATGAAACCCGTATGTTGCACACACACACGGACGTGGAATGGTTCTAGACGGTCAGTGCAGCTGTGCTTGTCATGGCGGTGAGACATTTGGGGGTTAGTTTCATGTTTGTTGTTTCTGTGGGGGAACTACCGGACAGGGCTAAAATACTGCGGTATTTGGTACTGCGGTACTTGAGTGCCGCGGTACCAGACTACCACGGTGTGAATACCGCGGAACATAGTTTTCTGGCAGCTCAATACCAATACTGGTACTGTTCCTGCGTTCTGTACGGTATTGGTAGAGTACCACGGAATTTCAGGAGTACCCGGGTACTCGGTATACCCTTGTTTGAAAGTCGTGTTCTTCCATTATACAAAATGAGTACCGTGGTACTCAATGGAGAAGTACTGAGTCTAACCGATGAGATCCATAGAAGTTTGTGAGAGGATTGCATTTCTTTACATGAAAAAGAATCAGCACCTGAGAGAACATTAACTTCTTGCAAATGCTCAACTTTGACAAAGAGTGTAGAGACAAAACAGTCAGCATATTGGGCAAAACATACCCTGCTCTGAAGAAGGTAGACGCCAGAGGAAAAAAAACAACACCACACTGATACACACATA
This sequence comes from Penium margaritaceum, assembly GCA_023375785.1. Lineage (NCBI taxonomy): Eukaryota > Viridiplantae > Streptophyta > Zygnematophyceae > Desmidiales > Peniaceae > Penium > Penium margaritaceum. The sequence continues at coordinate 459,780 of SZWC01000212.1, read as the reverse complement.
TATGGTTTCAGCATTTATATGCTGAAACCCTGTCCGAACACAATATGCTTCAAATTTGAAATAGCCTTTCCCACCCACACCCCATGAACCGCACCTTTGACCTCCGACTTCCACTCCTTGTCGTGATGTCGACTAGCGGATGAGGAAACATGCTTGGATATTCTTAAAGAAATACCCTTGAGTTGAGGATCTCAACTTATCATGTCAATCTTCTTCCTTTAAGGGATACTTGATGCTCGATTGCCCAACCAGTAACGCGGTATCGGTATATTTGCATCTGAATGTTTGTTTGCAAGTTGGTACCGCGGTACAATACTTTGATACAATACCACAATAAGATCGAAGGGTATTTTGACGGATTAGTACCGATACCGTACTGTTACTGTAAAAAAAAAAAGAAAGAAAAACCCGCACCGCGGTACTGGCGATACCGCGGTACAAAATCGTTGTACATCGAGGTACCGGCAATACCACTATCAGCCCTGGTACTGGATAACCCCTTACATAAAGACATTTGTATCTATTGTTTCAATTCTGAGCCTGATTTGATGTTCCTTCCTGTCATTGATGGGGGCTAAATCCTTCCTTTGTCTCAAAACTGAAGGCAATCTTGGTAGACAACCAGGAAGGTGCAGTTTCAATCAGAGTGCTGCATGGAGTAGAGAAGCTATTGATTGGCCGAAAGATTGTCACTGAATTAAAAAAGGTGTAACAGAGCGAAATGGTGAGAGGAGAAGTGGATCGAGCTCGTTGCTTCCCCGCAACCGGGCGAGCAGTGAGCTCACCTACAACTGCAAGCTCGTCCTCGGATGTGCTCTAACCAACCCTCCTCTAGCTCCCTCATTTTTTTGCCACACGTGCTCTGGTCAACAGCACGGACAGCCGCCACCTGGATAGTATCTGTGTGGTCGGGCTTGACCCCGTGAGTAGCATCGAGGCCCCATGCAAAACACTCTCATGTGGGTGGCCTTGTCAGCCACGCTCGCTCTCACTCTTCACCTACCACTCTCGTTTTCCTCCCTGCTGCTGACTGTTTTCCAGTCAACCCATGGAATCGTTGCCAAGCGTGTGTGCTTCCTTGCCACGCATTTTGTTCTGTCAATCCTCACATGTCAGGGCTTAAATAGAATAAATCAAGGCATGCAGGCCCATGCAAAACTGCCGTGAGATCTGAGTGTGAGGGGTTGACATTCAAAGGCAAATCTTGCTGAGTTTGAGACACATGAAGAACAAGGAGAGAGCAAAATTGAGCCCCAACAAGGTGAGGGAATGGAGAAATCCCCAAAGTAATGTTCAATGTGAGAGGGTATGTTGCATAGTACACAATGTGATGAACGGTGCTTCAGAAAGTGGAGAGACGGTGAAGAAACACTTGAAAACGTAGAAGGTGGGGTTACAAAGTAAACGAAGCAAGAGATACATATTTGTAGTTGCTAGCTAGACTTGTCCTTACGATAGAGCGGGGAGACAAGAGAGTGTGGGAGAGTGTCGCACGCCATGGATGTGGAAGTGTTTGCCTTGGAATCAAACGTCACAACCAAGACAAGAGTCGGGGTATGGAAGCGAGAGTCTAAGCACCGGTGAGTGCCCACTCACACTGAGCAACTGCTCGGGTGAGCATGCACCGCCACCGGGGGGGAGAGCTCGACCTCTCGGAATTACTCAAGGGTGGCCTCTCACAAGTCTACCAACACGGTGTCCCCCTAAGGATCAGCATCCAGGATAATATGCAACCCCCAAACATCCACAGGCAAACAGCCAAGATGCAGGCATCGGTAGTGAGAATGTACGGGGCCTCGCATCTCCCACATCCTAGCAAGATAGTCATATGTAAGAGATGATTGTGCCAGAGGGAAACCCTGGGGTATGTTGCTGNGGAAGCGAGAGTCTAAGCACCGGTGAGTGCCCACTCACACAGAGCAACTGCTCAGGTGAGCATGCACCGCCACCGGGGGGGGGGGGAGCGCAACCTCTCGGAATTACTCAAGGCTGGCCTCTCACCAGTCTACCAACATGTTGGCCCCCTAAGGATCAGCATCTAGGATTGTATGCAACCCCCAAACATCCACAGGAAACCAACCGAGATGCAGGCATCGGTAGTGAGAATGTACGGGGCCTCGCATCTCCCACATCCTAGCAAGATAGTCATATGTAGGAGATGATTGTGCGAGAGGGAAACCCTGGGGTATCTTGCTGGCTGCTTGATTGAACTGGTGTCAGCAACCACGGCGCTCTTGAGCGACGGCTCCCCAGGTGTGGCCATGATCATTTTATCGGTGGAGGTGTGCGTGGGCATGTGTGGTGAGAGAAGAGGGAAAAACAAATGTGAGCGGCCAGGAAATTGGACACAACTTCAACACTCCCCCATGACCCGCAGACGAACAACCCGTAGGCATCAACGACATGGCACACACAGACGTGCAAAAGGGTGGTGGTGTACAGACAGGCAGACACCAAGCACGTCACCCAAGGTCATGGGGGCATGCAAGACCAACGGAATGGACGGAACACTTGAAGACGTTTCTGTTGAGAGCCTTGGTAAGAAAGTCTTCCCTCTGTGACTGTGTGTCCACCCAAGCAACGTCGACAATGCTAGCAGCAATGCACTCATGAACAAAGTGATGCTCCACATTGATGTGCTTGGTGCGGGAATGATGCATGCCATCATTTTCTGTAATGGCTTTTGTGCTTTGATTATCACAACGCAGGGTGATGCAGCAAATGGAGACACACAATTGTTGTAGCAGGCGGCGGAGCTAGACAGCCTCACATGTACCTACACCAAGAGCCACATACTCAGCCTCAGTTGTGCTGCAGGCTATACACCCTTCGTTTTCGCTCTTCCAAGAAACAGAAGTTCCATCCACCATGAAGATACATTCCGTTCTACTTCATGCATTAGTGTCATGTGCCCAGGAACTGTCATTGAACCCATCTATAATCACTGAGGACTGCAAAAGAAAGCACAGCCTAGTTCGTGGTGTGGAGAGTGCATAGTGCACCACGTGCAGTGCAGCTTTAAGATGGCGCTCTCTGGGATACTGGGAGAAGTGAGAGAGGAAATTCACAGAAAAAGCAACGTTAGCACGAGTAGTGGTGGCCAGGTACATCAGGGAGCAAGTGATCATGAGGTTGTCTGTCACGTACACTATCTCCCCCAACTTTGACAGAACTGGAGACTTCAGTAGTGCTTGACCCGCTGGGGTCATGGGTGTAGAGGCTGAGGGAACAACCGTCAAAAGTGGTCCAAACCTCTCCCCCAGGCTACGGACGTAGGTAGTCTAGTGGACATGCAGGGCGCGGCGTTAGCGATCACGCTCTAACTTGATGCGTAGAAAGACACGGGCTAAACTAATATCCTTCATCTTGTATGCAGCCTGCAGGAGGGTATGTGCAGACTACACAACTGTGATGCTGGGAGAGGTGATCAAGAGGTCATCCACATAGGCAAGGATAGCAACAAGCGGTGCTGAGGGATCACTGAGAAACAGAGGTTGAATAGTGCTTCTCCCAAATCCCCTTTTCTCCAATGTGGCTGTAATCTCGTGGTTCTACCAGAGTCCAGACTACTTGAGCTTGTAAAGTACCTTACATATATGCCACACCCGATTGGTTCCATCTGTGAAGCCAGGTGGCTGCACCATGTAGATTTTCTCATCAATGCTGTCTTGGAGAAAGGCATTGTCGACATCCATATGCTCGATTTCCCAACCATGTTGGGTAACCAGGCTGAGCAAGGTCCTGGCAGTGGTGTACCGACTGACTAGGACAAAGGTCTCATCAAATTCAATCCCTCGGACTTGAGAGAATCCTTTGGTCGTGAGTCGAGCAGTGTTTTGTACTGTGTTGTTAGGATTCAGCTTCTGTCAGTACACCCACTTGGCTGCCATTTCTTTTCTCCCTGGGGGGAGATCCACTAACTCGTAGACACCATGGTCAGAGAGGGCATCAATTTCCGCTTGCATGGCTTGCCTTCACAGAGTGGAGTCTGAGGCACTGCGGGCACCTTGTGTTGTCAGTGGTTTAGGGGGAAGAAGGGGAAGACCAGCAGCTTCAATGCAGGAGGCAACATACCCAGAAATGGAGGAGTCAAGAGCCACATAAAAATCTTTCTCAATGAGAGAGTATCCAAGCAAGGTACTGGGGTGCACCATGGATGCAGCAACGGGTAAGGCAATGGTTGCTAGGCTTAGAGCAGGGAGGCCGGGATCACCAAAGACGGCAGGTCTAGGGGCTCTCCAAGGGTCCACCATAGAGTGCAGAGGAGCAGAGGAGAAGAGGAGCAAGGGTGAGAGGTGGAGGTGCGAGGCTGAGAGGACAGGGCACGAAGGCGACCACCATGGGTGTACGGGAAAATGGGAGGAGCATTGGTGGAGAAATAGGCAGCAGGCGGCACAAAGGCAGCAGGCGGCACAGAGGTAGCAAGCGGCACAGAGGCAGCGGGCGAGGGTGAAACAGGGGGTGCCTGAGCAGGAGAGGCTGCTGGTGAAGATGCACCATGAGGGTCCACTATAACAGTTTGAGGAGAGGACAGGGTTGTAGGAGAAGAGGGACATGGAGAGGAGACAGGAGTGACAAAAGGAGAGGAGGCTGACTAGCGTACCGAGGGAAGAAGAGTACGCCCGAGAGGTAGAGAGGGCTGAGAGCCTCTCCAAGAGAACCCAAGAGAATGGAAGGAGAGGAGCGGAGGAGGAGGAAGAAGAGTGAGGAAGGTCATGTTCAAACAAGTGTAAAAAAAAAGAGAGAGACGCGGGACTCAACCACACGACAGCGCACTGGGTCCCAAAAGTGCCAAGCCTTAGAGAAAGGAGAAACACCAAGAAAGACACAACGCCTTCACGTGGAGAGAGTTTACCATCCCTGTGATGAGAAGGGAGCTCGACAGAGGTGACAGAGCCCCAGGGGCAAGGCAAAGTTCTACACAACGACCCGTTCAGTGCTCAAAGGGAGTGACATGGCGAGAAAGAGGACTGCAAGGAACACGGTTCCACACCCATGTCATGTAGGACATGGCCTCAAAGGCGAAGAAGGGAGATTGATCAGAACAGGAGAGAAGGGAGTGAACATCATCAGCGAGAGTGTGGTTCCATCATTTCAGACACGCCATTTTACTGGGACATGTAAGGAGCAATTAACTCCATGCAAGCACCATGAGACACAGGAAAACAGGAGGTGGGACCGGAGAAGTCACCACCCTGATCGTTGCAAAAGACGTGCAAAGGATGAAGGAAGGCAAGCTCGGCTTGGGGTAGTCAGGTTTCAAGGGCAGTCACGTCACTCTTGTGACCCAGTGCAAAGACCCAACGATAACAAGAGAATTCATCAGTCAAACAAAGGACGTAGCAACGGAGAACGCCGAGAAATTGGTGAGGCAAGGAACCCTCACCAACCCCCACCCTCACATCAGCATGCACCAGGTTAAGGGGATGTGACGTGGTGGATCTGGCTATAGTAAAATAAGAGCGGTTCATCTTGCCACGAGCACACTTCAGGCGGGCAGAGAGCACATGAGCACAAACGTGGCAGAGTCAAGGCCAATCGCACACTGGAGACGCTGGTGATGCTGGATGGCGGCAGTGTGAATGTGACAGACGTGACGGTGCAAGAGATTGGTATGCTCGAGGGACAGCGTGGGCATGACATGAACAAGGGCAGAGGTAGCGGAAGACAATGACAGAGGGACACTAATGAGATGTTTACATCGCATGCCACGGAGAACCACACGAATAGAAGCACAAACAGAGATAGTAACAACACGGCTGGATGAGAAGTCCATGCCCTGGCCATCAAGGGTGGTGACAGAGAGGGGGCTGACTTTGAGATATGGCACAAATGGGACGTCAGGGAGGAAAAGGTCCCCCCGATGACCAACGAAGCGAGCAACTCCAACACCTTGAACAGTAAGTAGCTGGCCAGAGCCGGTGCAAAAAAGACGAACGTAACCAACCCGACCGAGAGAAGCAAAGGATGATCGACACGAGGTCATGTGGTGAGTGGCTCTAGAGTCAATGATCGAGAAGTCAGCAGAGACATGGGCAGAGGGGCGAATGAGACAGACAGCAACAGTGTTTGGTGGAGGTACAGATCAAGGGTGACCAAGACGGTGGGGATAAGTGTGAAACTTCCAATCCTCAATCCTAGAACATTCATCGGGCAATGCCCCCTGAATACAACCCGACGACGTGCCATGAAGGGCTCCATCTGACTCACAGATAAGAGTACAATACAGGCCACTCACACAAACACCTCCTTGAGAGCAAAGCTGGAGAAGTTCATTCAGATGATACTCAAGGACGCGCTCCTCATTGCGGTGATCAGCACGATGGTTGGAGGAGCGCACATGAGGGAAGTGGCCATTGTCATAGGACTAGGAAGGTGAAGTGTAGTGGACGAATGGGGGCCCATAGTAGGTAGGATCCGAGGCAGGAGGCATCCAACCCCAGGAACCACGAGGAGAGACAAGTGGTTGGAGAGGTGCGAGAGTGGTGCTGAGAGCAGAGGCAAAAGACGAGGAGGGCGAAGGGGAAGCCATGGTGGTGGCTGATGTGGCTGTAGGAGAGGAGCTGATGCCGGTGCAAACCTAATAAGAACGCATGGCGGAGGCGAGACACACATCATCGCAAGGAGGATACATTAGGGCAAAGTGACCTGAGGCACCACCATTCCAGCATGTGACTACACAATGTACAAAAGGGACGTCAGAGGACTTCCCGCCGCGTTCGCGACCCTTGCCTCGGCCACACATTTGGCCACCTCCCCCGTCGCAGCCAGCACCCTGAGTGGTGTGGACAGTGGCGGTGTAGGTGGAGATGGATGAGGTTGATGAGGAGGTGGAAGTTGCAGAGGAAGAGGGTGATGAAGTGGTGATGAAATCGAGGCATGATGAAGGCGCTTGTTATTCAGGTTGCTCCACCAACGTAAGCCGAGCGGCAGTAAACTTGTAGAGGGGTCCAGGTCCTGGTGGAGAATTAGCAGGGACGGGCAATGGTGAGATGCTCAAGATCAGACTGGGAGACATGCAAAAAAAGGCTAGAGAGCTCAGGGATGAGGCTAGCGGCAATAGACAGACAATTAGAGAGAGGACCGGGTGTTGCCGTCCCCAAATCACAAAGGAGATGCATACTGCTTTTCCAGTACCCATCATTCGTCTCGTCAGCTTGCATGTGAAGAGTGTTGAACTGCACAGTGAGAGCGCTTTGAGCAGCGTGGCCAATCATTGTCTTTTTTTGACAAATGAGTGCATACGCGTCCACGAGGTCAGCAGGGGTGCCACGTACCGGGTCAGCATTGTACCGTATTAATGTCATCCAATAGCCCCTCTGGCCCGGCGTTGATGAGAGCGCGGACAACACGGGTAGCCTTTACATGCTGAGGAACAAAAGGAGGTTTGGCAAGTGAATAATACTTCCACAGCATCTCCCCTTGTGCCTAGGCACTGAAGCGAGTCCCCCAAGAGGAAAGGTGAGTTTGGACGTGAGCTGCGGAGGTATGCTTTCAAAGTCCTTCTGTCTATGTGAAAGAAGGGCACGAGCAAGAGCGGCAGCGGAGAGAGAAGGAGTAGAGGAGTTTGCTGCGGTACCCATAGGAACAGAAGGCCCAGCTGATGTACTTTCTTCAGCAGGCAACACAATAGCAATGGCGGGAATGGCACAAAAACGCTCCAAGACCAAGTTGGCCACATTGGGGTTCAGTTCATGCTGTGCTTTGAGGCCATTGTGGAGCTCCTTCTCCATTCTACATCGTGTGTACTGGGCTTTGCTGAGAGCAGCATGTAGAACCTCAATGGTTTCCTCGGGTGCTGGCATGGTGCTAGAGGATGAAAGAGGAAACAAAGATATGATGTGGAGATGCGTGTGGGTGTTGTAGAAGGAGAGAGATCAGAACAATAAGTGAGAGGGGTGCGAAAGGGGTGCTCACCAGGCCTCAGCGTATGCCTCTACTTCTCTGCCTACCGCAGTCTGGGTCGGTTCTCTGCTGGCCCAGGCAGTGGCTGAGAAAGTGGCAGCCGTACTAGCTGTTGCGTCAGGGAAAGCACTTGCCAGGGGCTTCACGCACTACTAATGGCTCGGCAGTGTCAGCAGCTGCAGGGCCAGGAGTGGGGGTGGAGTCAGGAGGTGGAGAGGAGCCAGTGGGTTGCATACCTGGCAGTGGAGAGGGTGTAGATGGAAGATCGTCAACTGTGTAGATCTGGCAGTCAATCTCGTGCTATGCTGCCTAAGCTGGCTCTGCAAGCTCATCTCGCCAAGACGTAGGCTCCAACATGTGCATCCACCGTGGTGTATTGGTATCGTCGCTCGGCGAAGGAGGATCAAGAGCTCTCTAGTCCTCCCACCCTGATAGATTTGCTAGTCTAGCCATCGTGCAAGGCGAGTCGAGCTCATCGTTGGGGGGGGGGGGGGGGGGGGGGGGGGGGGGGAGG
>SZWC01000212.1:419815-431188 GCA_023375785.1 Penium margaritaceum | reverse complement strand
CCCCCCCCTCGCCACAACCGCAGTGTACCTCAGCGTCAGTGCGAAATTCAACGATTCATCAGCGGCTCGGCAAAGCCGAAGAAAAAGGTCTCTTCCCGACATTCATTTCGTTCCCTTCTGCGGAACGGACAGGGAAAACTTTTTGCGTCTCTAAGAATCGTGCAGAAGGTCACACGGCCTGTGCACTCCACCGTGATCCGTTCATACAAAAAAAACAGAACAATGTTTTACGACTATCTTATACTGGTGCCATAAAAAAGAGGTCATGAGGTTAATTTTACTCCAAGTTCACCCCAATAGAAATCAAAATATTGCTATGAAGAAAAACTTGAAAGCAATGTTTTGACTATCAGTCTGCTTCAATTTTGGACTATCACATGGGTTTAGGGACGTTATCATCCACCCTCCAACAGAAAATTGGTGGCTCACAAGGAAACGTTGAAAACAAGTAAACAATCTAAGGAATTGGGACACATTGATAATTTTTATTCACTAGAAATTGAACCTAAATGGAAACTGTCAAAAACATCCAAGGAATTTACCCTACAACTAGATTGTTTTCTTACAATTTAGTTTTTTTTAATGACGTTGGTTTTCATGTGTGCAAGCACTGATTTTACAAATTCTTCATGTTTTATGTATTATTTCTCTGTGCTCGTGTTTCAGTCCTTAACAACAGTGAACTCTAAACTGCAATTAGTTGCCATGTGATGATGGCTATGGGGAACCTTCCAGTTTGAGCATAAAATGTTGATGATTGACTTGAAAAACCTCTATATGATTCCGGAGCGGCTTTCTGCACTTTCATTTTTAATCATGTGCATACCAAAAAACATAGTATAAAACATTAACTTGAATATTAAAATAAAATCAAAAAAATGATATCTTCCACAAGGATGTACAGTTATGAGAAAAACAATGGCTCATTGATCAAGTCGTTGGCGTTTGAGCAAAATTGTAACGTGGCAATGCCACGCCAACCGGTTGAAGGACCTACGTGCCTCGAGCAGGGTCACCTGGGACAATGGGCGGTTGGACGTGATGGCTAAGAGGTCGCGGACCCTCAAGCACCGCGGTTTTGGCCTAGTCAGCCCAAGATTCCGTCAAATCCATAACATCGGTATCAGAGCTCCAGGGCTCGAATCCCACGTCGAGATTATCGAAGATGCCGAGGTGACTCTCACTCCTAGTGGGCAGGAGTGTAGCGTGGCAGTGCCACACCGACAAATTGAAGGGGCCACGTGGCTTGAGCGGGTCACCTCTGACTATGGGCCGTTGAACGGGATGGCTTAAGGGTCAGAGACCCTCAAGCAACGCAGTTTTAACCTAGTCAGCTAAAGATTTTGTCCAATCCATTACATTAGAATCTGATCTCCAAGGCTCAAATCCCATGTCAGGATTACCGAAGATGCCGAGGCGGCTCTCACTCCTAGTGCGGGGAAAGTATCATGGCACTACCACACCGACCGGTCGAAGGAGCCACATGGCTTGAGTGTGGTCACCTAGGACTCTATACGGTTGGACAGAATGGCTTCAGTGTCAGAGACCCTCAAGCATCATGGTTTCGGCCTATTCGGCTGCAGATTCCATCAAATCCGTTACATCGGCCAAAGATTCCTTCCAATCCATTACACAAATGATGCATTCAATGTTACGATATAAGTGTTTTCTTTAAGGAAACCCACCAAGAAGTTGGGGAGCTTCAAATGTATGAAGTTATGCTTTCGTATGTCATTAGCACCATAAATAAGTCAAACAAACAATAGTGAAACATTGAAAACATTCATGATACTTCTTTTGATTTTTTTAGATTTTGTTATATGATTTTAGAAACTTTTGAAGCATGAAAGTAAAGGTACTTAGACACTTTCAAGCAAGTGGCCTTAATGCACTTGGCCAATCAACTCAAAGATCTCAATGTGGAGATTTCATGCCCACTAAATGTAATGAATGAAATGCCCACTCGAAAATTTTAAGGATTCTCATAAGTTTACGACACAACACAAATTTTGTGCTTAGATGTATGAATTTAAAATGAATTCAATGATGTCAGCCAATTTGCTTGATTTTGTGCAAGGGATTGCACTGGATGGAAACGCCACTCTTCTATGTTATGCTTACTTGGCTCTTTACTTGTCTTCGACTTTTTGGAATGAATAAATGATTTTGAAAACTATGGTACCAAAATACATGAGGCATTTTGAAACTTTTGACATCTTGAACAAGTTAGACAACATATTAATGAGTGAATGCTATGAAGAAATTCTTTGAAGTTTATAGAAATTCATCATGTAAGCATTAAAATCATCACAAAATTCACACAATAAGATAGCTTATTTTCAACAAGGAAGAATAATATAATAAAATCATTTTCATCTTCACTTGACTTGAAAACAAGGTTTATTTTGCTCTAAGTGTTGAGACAAAGCATTGGTTTTTTCCATATGCCAAATAGCAAGGAATTTATTACCTTCCAACCATTTTCCCTCGTTTTCATGGCAATAGACATGATTTCAAAAGGTTTCTCTCTTTTTCATAAGAAACATTCAACAAACATATGTGACTCATAACGAATGTTTGTCTACAACCTCAATGAATGTAAAAAGTGTTTAACACATTACACGAAGCCTAGTTTGTATTGCAATTTTATCATTGTTTCAATTTTGGCCACAATTGTTGGAATTATGTGTATAGCTTCTAGAATCATATAATAAGATGTGCACCACTTAAGTGCCCTCGGAAAATTTTCTGTATCATACTCAAAAGAATGTTGAAACAGATGCATATGAGAAAACGTTTCCCCCACGATCCAACCAAATGGGAGAAGGAGAGTGGGACCCCACTCTCCTCCCTCACTCGTCACGCCAACTGTGACAGAGAGGAGGAGCGGCAGAGACGAGTCCCTCTCCTTCGCTTCTCACGCATCGACGGCATCCGAGTGGGAGAGGGGATGATGCTCCCCTCAAGTGCCAGTGGTGCTAAGGAGCGAATGAAGAAGATCACCCCTCCTCCCTCGCCTCCTCAAAAGCACCGATGGTGCAAGGAGAGGGAGAGAGAAGGTGGTGCTTCCATCTCCCTTGCCCTAGGCACCGATAGTGCCAAAGATGGAGAAAAAGGGTGGCATTATCCTCTCCCTTGCCTGTGAGATTCCGGTTGAGCCTGAAAGGGAGAGGGGGTGCCTCCCCCCACGCCTCGACTCTTAAGAACCGACACCGCCGTAGAGATACCCGGGGTGGTTATCTCCCCTCCCTTGCCTCTCTATTACCGACGGCGCCATAAAGGGAGAAAGTGCAATGATCCCCTCCTTTCTCATCTCTCAAGCGCAAGAGGGGACAATGGACCCTTTCCTCCCTTGCCTCTTGAGCACCAGTGGTGCCAGAGAGGGAGGGGGAGCGGTGACACCCGCCTTTCTCGCCAATTCAGCGTCGACGGCACAAGAGAGGGATAAGGGAAGGGTTAAAACTCTACCTCACATCTTGAGCATCTATAACAGTAGAGAGGGAATGGGGTGATAGACGAGTGCCAACGGGGATAAGGAGCCCATCAGCCTTGCCTCCCTTCCTGGAAGGGAAATCTCCGAGGCGTTTCCCTTCCCCAAAAGCGCAGATGCCATGACGTGGACGTGCACCCACTTCTCGGCGGTCCTCCAACACCGGAAAACAAGTTCTTTGCTACCTACCTTTACGTTCTTGATAGGCACAGTTGTAAGGGTGTGGCCAAGTTTACAAACAATTGCATCGATCAAGTCTCTAGAAGTCTTTTTTTTCTCCCCCCTGGTCTGAAGGCATGCCGGCATAGATTAAGAGAACGTATGCATTTGAACCTGGTTTTGAATGCCAAAAAATGCGACATGTAGCTGAGTCTAAGCTTCAAAATTCAGAATTCCTAAATCATTTTTCTTAAAACATTTCTTGTTCATGGAAAATAGGGAAGACCCACAATTTCCCCGACACACCACGAGGTGACGCTTGGGAGATTCCACGCATCAAAACAAATCCTGGACTTGAGGAATTCATCATTAACTGCTTTAAAACATGTTTTAAACAATGAAATGGTTTGTGGTTGAGCCCGAGTGTGTGATCAAGTTGGCCTTGGGTTTTGACACAAAAATCTAAATGCATCGGTTGAGCTCTTCCAAAAAATAATGGTCCTCATTTTTCTTTCACTTTTTTGTTCCAACGCACAAAAAGGACAAAAACAAAAAAAATTCCATGTCCTGAATAGGAATTCGCCGGTAAATGTTTCAATGCAATACATTTAGCACCGGTAGTGCCTAAATATTTTTGGACAAACCTCCAAGTCTCAAAAAGAATAAAAAAGAAAACACCCAAAATGGGTCACCATTAAACAGCCACGACATGGCTCAATGCGTGTTGCTCATGCACCAAACACTATTGTTTATGCAAAACGACCACTGTGGTATACACCGTGTCGGACAATGACAACTGTGGTGTAAAAGGAGAGGAATTATTGAATAACATAAACAATTGCAACAAACTTGATGCAACCACTCAACAATTCATTTAGTCACCGTAACAATGCGACGAGTGCCAATTGCACGTTTATATGGGCATCATTCACGTCATTGTCGTAATTGCTGATTACACTATGAGCATCAACACAAGTCCTAGTTGGAGAGTAATTCTCGGTGTCCAAAACACTAGTAAAAAAAGTGCCAATTGCACTTTCATCACAGATGCTCAAAGCATCCGTGATGCTACTGCCGAACGCACTGCTCATGGTCTGTAGAGGTATGACCAAAGCAAATGCTGGCTGCAAATCCACATGGGTGTCAATTGCACCAAGGATGTTGGGTATGTCATTTTTGAATGGATACAACAGAGTAAGAATGTGAGATTCCCGTACTCACAACACACACGCGATGGTGAAAGTCCATGCGTGGTGGTCAATTGACAACTGTCGGTTGCACCTGGAATGTGACTTACATGGAAAATGTAGTTGTGACATTCACGCGAGTGCTGAACGCACAATTACCATCATCTTGAATGCATGGCCGATGAGTGCATCGGTTTGATTGTTGACATGAGCATCGTTGTCATAAATGTCGATTGCACGATTGACTAAAGCTGCAAGTTGCACTTTTGACCTGGGTGCCGAATGCACCACTCATGCGAGTGTCGAATTCACTCTACCCGTGAGTTACAATTGGATTAACTATGTTAGTCATGATGGTACAACAAATTTTGCAACATATCAATTACATCGTTAACATGGATGCCGATTGCACCCCGTTGTATCAACCAACAAGAACTAGCCAATTGTTCTCTCGTCATGCTGGCTTGCGATAGACCGCCAAGCAAAAGCATACAATCTATCCACAAAGAGATTCTACGGGCAAGTGCATCAAGCATGTTTTCTTTTCAAGTGCCGAAATTACGTCATCCAACATTTGCAGGATATCTCAACAAAGTTGTGGATGATCATGCTTTGAAATCCTTCAACTGGAGAACCGACAAGCATGGCTATAAAAAATCACGAACAGTTGTGGTCATCACATTTATGCCAAAACAGCATAGCAAAAATACATTGATCTCATACGCCACCAATAGTGACGACCACTGGATGTTTAAAACTTTTTCTGCCAATAGTAGTATGGTAAGGTACTTCCAAAGAAGTACGAAGCAAGTTTTCAAGGATAAATCAAGTGTGAAGAGGACGATTTCCTAAAAAATGGACCATGCTAAAGGTAAACAAACTCCTCTCTGCCCATACATGGAACGCGCTATAAAAGCCCAGTCGGTTGAGAACAAATTCCAAAATTTGCACGGCTTCGATGATCACAAGGGGTCAGCGTACATGACCAAGCACAAGAGACAACCCACTTCTTAATGGAACATGGTATGCGATTCATGCCATTAAACTTCAACCATGTGAAGGTGGGTACACGGCATGCGTTGAATACGTGCATGACATGCACAAAAACGTTATCCAGTAAGTGTAAGTCCATGTTTCACAACACCTGCTAATGGATACGTTTGATGGATGAATGATCACAGTAGTTTGTGCCATTTGAACAAGTTTGCGATATCAACTGAAGTTTTGGATAAAAAATACAACACCTTTGCACCAAAGAAATGCTTTGGTGGGTAGACAACGTGTGGTACAACAGTCGCACGTCCCATTATGCCACAACATTTAAAGTCAGATGCAATTCTTTCATGACTTAGCTTGTGTTATGAGTATAACTATGAAACAATCCTCAAGGATTTACATGCTACCACGTGTACACAAAGTGTACTGGATGCATCAGTACCTTCCAAAGGTTCTGTGCATCATTAATCATGGTTGATGAAAAACATTTGTCTGTGATTGAATATGTCAATGATGATATACCTGAATTAATTCTCACTAGAAAAAACTTTCGCACTTTCACTCGGTGTATGATGGATACAAATTGGTGTACCCGATTGGTATCGATGATGGAAAGGTACATGAGTGTACTGGCAACCCTATTAAAAAGACAAGGATACTTGTGAGCAAGGGGTTGGACATGCGCCACAGAGGGGCAAAGACTCTTTGACGGGTCCTCAACGATTTGAGACATGGAAAAGCTGTGGTCGAAGATCACAATAGTCAATTATGGTGTATGAGGACATCGACTGAATGTCAACATTGAACATATTTGAATGCGACACCTTCAATCTGGCGTCACTCAATGGGTGAAAACATCATGGACATTGATAGACAAAAGTGCATGAACCAATATCTTTGACATGAGTTCACCCACAGTTTTGTAAAAATCCCATTTCAAAGAAAACAAGAGACACTCCTTTTCTACTAATGGAGTTTGAGAAAACTCCGATGATCTCATAGCTTCTTACAAACCAACTACTACATATTTGGGATCACAAAAAGGTTTAGGTTTTGTATCATAAAATTATGACCATGGAAACAACCTATACGCCAACACCTTCATGCTGACAATGTGTTCGCATCCACATCTTGGTGGTACGACCAACCACATAACGATTCATAATCAACATTGAAACTGAATAACGACCAATGTGTCATAACCAAATGTTGATATGAAGAGAATCATCACAATGGGCCTTGGAAAACAATATTTCTCATGATATCCTTCATATGTTTTAAAAGACACCTCAAAGTTGATGGCATCGTGACACGATGCACTAGTCATGTACTTCACGCTTTTCAAACATGATGCGGGTCGATTTTGATCATGCCCTAGATATGGTATAACATCGCCTATGCAATATTGATATGCAAGAAAAAAATCATAAGTCCGGTTTTTTGGAACAAAACCAATCTCCAAGAATGATCATGATGACTACAATGTAGTTGAAGCATGCTCATTGACCCAAAAGGTCATGATGAAGCGACTTAAGTCCCTTGGTTTTGGGGATGGTTTCATTCATGTACGTTGCCAAATGCAAGTAGAATACATTTTAGTATGTCGCTATTGTGATAACCAGGATTGTGGTGGTTCGTCTAATTTCTACGATAAGGGCAAAACCCTCTACAAGTGCCTCAGATAAGGCATATGTGAAATTGCTATTGAGTGGATGCATCAAATGTACACAATAGAAGACATTGAAGCAACATGGACTATTGCAACTTGGCAAACACAATACATTGACTTGTTCTTGAATAGAACTCTTGGATGTGATTACATAATCATGGAAATATCTAGGAACTAGTTGTTCCAAGATCATCAAATTTTATTCGAAAGTGATTGACAAGAACCACATGGAACTAACAGCCAAAAGGTGTTTGTCCAACTTTTACCATAATGATTGTGATCAGGGTACACCCGTTTGGTAAATACCATACCTTGAACACTTCGTTTGTGGATAAAATCTTTGGTCGTTAAGATCGTT
Organism: Penium margaritaceum; assembly: GCA_023375785.1. Lineage (NCBI taxonomy): Eukaryota > Viridiplantae > Streptophyta > Zygnematophyceae > Desmidiales > Peniaceae > Penium > Penium margaritaceum. The sequence goes on along the minus strand of SZWC01000212.1, from coordinate 423,329 downwards.
TATCTCAGCTAACCTAGTTCAAAAGCTATGTGCTTTTCACAAGGACGTGAGCGGCAGCCTACGTTACCCATTGCAGACAGAAATGAGGAGATGATGGTTGAAACCAAGATCATCTAGGTCAAAACATTGTCGTGTCCAATGATGGAAGTTGACAACAATTGCTCATGCAAGACGACCAACATCACCTCTTTCAAAGATGAGTGCAATTTTTGAAAGGAAAACCAATGGTGCTCAGCAACCATGTCTTAGGACCTTAATGCCTCCCAACTGTAAGATAAAGCTAGCATGCGAGTTGCATGGTCTTAGTGGAGCTTGGTTGAGTTTAGCCAACCAACCGACTGGTGCTAAAAGAAGTTTAGTAGACTTACGGGTGGTCATGAACACGTGGTTGTAAACCGTGAGGATGGATGTTCGCATCTTGGATTGCACGTATTGATAATGCTACGGGAAAGTACCAACTTGATAACTTCCCCTTGGAAAATGTTATATCCGAACGACATAGGAAGTGTTGTGTGGACCTGGACAATTTTTGCAAAGATGCCCCGTTGGTCACAAGGACGCTCCTTGCAAAGGGTTCGGAGGCATCACCACAACTGCTTATTGTACACGTACTACAGAAAATGTGGGAAATTCATCCTATGTACCCTCTTCCCAACTGGCAAGATATTGTTGACAATGTACGTCCCGAAAGGCATCAACGATGCCACTGATACACACATGTGATGAGGCTTCGATGAAGACTCACCAACAATTGTGAAGAACGTGCAAGGATTCTACATGCCTCATCTTGGTAAGAGCCAAGTATCACGTGACTAACACTAGATGTTGTACGCGATTGACCAGACTCATTAAAACCACTGGTATGTGGTTGATTGTGCGTGAACGTGACGCAGCCGTGTTGCGGATGACGAGAATTCACAGATGTGATCTTGTTTTCACTTCTTGTTGTTTGATTTACATCATGAGTTATGCGATGATCAAACCTTCGTGAGAAAAGACAAACCTGGATGGTTTGAAGAAACGGGGGAGGAATGTGGCATACGAACCATTTTTACGATTAAAAATGGTTGTTAAACAGCTATCGGGTACTATTGGTGCTCGAGGCTCATGTTCGAGGAGCTTAAGCTTGGAAAGGTATATGGGCTAGAGTCACGTTCGACTCTAGCCTAGAAAATAGCCCGTGGCCGGATTTTAGGAGAAAGGAGTATCGCGATGGAAAATCCATCGTGTCACTCCTCCTCCACTCTAGTTGGTTCCTAGGGTCTTGTTCCCACGTGGCCATGCCACGTGGAATGATAGGGTTTTTAGGTTGCGTGATTATAAAGATGCCTTATGACGATTGTGTCCGTTTTACTGTGACGTGTCTCAGCCAAAATGGCAGAGGCATTCAGTCACTTGGCCTCCTTGGGCTAACTATTTTGAGGGCCAATTTTTTGGTTCCACAGTTAGTCTCAAAACGACCAGTGCCATTACAGAAGTTTTCCACTTTTGTATGTAGCCTGAAGTCATCTGAAACCTTGATGTCAACTTCCTGATTCGCGAGTTTCTTTTGTACCCCTTATTGCACAGGATTTCACTCCTAGTTTTACCTGTTTTAGTCTGTTATGTAGCATTACGGTGGTAAACACTCGAATACAAGCCGCAATGTTCTTTGCGGTAGCTTGAACAGAGTGGAGCTGAAGGCGTTTACGGGTAGTATCGAATGTTTTTTAAAATTGAAAAGTAAAATCTAGATAGGGAGAAGGCATTTAACACGGGAATAGTTTTGCAATTCCTGTTGGAGTCGACAAGGATCTGGACAGATGAAAATCTAGAACTGTTTTTCCCCGCTAGGAAACATTTCATCAATTGTTACTAGTTACGGAAAAATAGTGCGCCCCCATACCTGGCTTGAAGCACCATACCGTATACCAGTTAGATTTTGTACTTTGCATCTCAGGCGTTGACTCAGGTTTTTTTGGCATCATACCCGAAACATCTCTCGAAAACGTCAAAGAAAATAGTTCTGGGCAAACCCCCCTAGTAACATTCTCGGGTTGTGGATTCATTAAGGTTCGGGCACCTCCCAGGCTCCACGGTAGCGGGGCCTGGGTAGTCTAGTCTCTAGACCTTTTTGGCACGTGCAAATAAAGTTTTGGTGGAAGTCTAAAGTGACTGGATATCCGGTAGAAATACTGGCAGTCAACGGTAGATGGGCCATTTTCCTGAGTCAGCTATTGCGTAGCGCAAAAGCGCCCTACTAGTCATTACACCGCAGGGTTCTGCGTTTACCACCGCGATGCGGTTCCTGCTACCCCAGGTGGGGCCTAGCCGCCTCAGGAGCGCACACCTGGCGATTGGGACTGAATTCGAACAAATCTGAAGAATCTCGGCGAAGAGAAACTCCCCCCCTGCTGCCGCGACGACGGTGCCGAGTATGTTCATGAAGGGCAACAAACCTTCGAAATACCTTCTCTCCTTTTTCGAAGGTTTTTCGAAGGTTTGTACACTTTTTCGAACCTTCGAAAAAGTATACATTCTCGTACGAGAATGTATATGAATGCCTGGTTGCATAAAAATGAGATTCGTTCGCCAGTTTAAGTCAAATCCCGTCGCAATATGGCGGTGGCTTTGTTGTCCATGTCGCCATCCGTTCTCTTGGTACCGTTGGTACGATTATTGGCGTGGGCCATTTCGAAAGCGAGATTATTGGTGGCAGTCGTGCGACATTAATTTAGGGTGGGATAATTACTGGTCTTCAGACACCCTGCTCCCAAACCTAGATTCCAACCAGCTGGCCCGTTAGGGGTCTTTTCAAGTGGTGACAAAGAAAGGGGGAGAAGTTTTGAATGAAAGCATGCAAAGTGGCTTTTTCAACCCCCAACTTAACGTTGAATCACGCCCACCTGTTGTGATTCAAGACACTTCTACGACAGGGCCATGTTAGTAAATCAACTTGAACAGATAGCCCATTTCTCCCATTAGACCACAAAGGGGCCATGTATTCTTCAATCACATTCACAACATTTTCAATAAAAAATACTTATCATGGGCCCATTGATCTATCAACCCATGAATTGGGCCGTGTTTGATATGATAACGAGGAGTCACCAACAAGCGAAAGCACTGGCAATCTCGAGTCATGAGACTTGCCGGTGGGCCCTCATGTTGATCACGACGAACTAGCCAGTTCCAACATTAACAAATCCAGCAATGTGTCTAACAAGTTGGCATGGGAAGCTTGGCCCAGAGGGCCAAAACCGCGATGATTGAAGGTCTCCAACCCTCAACTCATCTTATCCAACCGCCCACGAGCTGAAGACCTGTTGAAGCTGTGAGGAGAGGCCGACACGTGCTACAACGCAGGTCTTCGCGAGAGACCATAAGCTTAACCCTCTTCTCAAGTTTAATTCATCCTATTTTTCATCCGCGATGCCATAGAATGTCCTCATATATGTACATATATATATTAAGAGGGGGGTGAAAGAGAGAGAGAGAGAGAGAGAGAGAGAGAGAGAGAGAGAGAGAAAGAGAC
>SZWC01000212.1:396345-419678 GCA_023375785.1 Penium margaritaceum | reverse complement strand
GGGAGAGAGAGAGAGAGAGAGAGAGAGAGAGAGAAAGAGAGAGAGAGAGAGAGAGAGAGAGAGAGAGAGAGAGAGAGAAAGAGACCAGATAAGACAATCAACAAGTATTTGGTATCATAGCTGGTGGGTGGATGGCTCATGAGCCTCGAAGTCGGCCAAAATAGCCTTGATTATTGAAGAAATGTTTTTTAGGTATCTAAGTTATGGCCTACTTTGTAATTTTTTGCAAAATTTGTAGTCCCCTCTTTCATTGGATGTTCTTCGCACAACCACCAAACATGGCTATCACATTTGTATTTGCATCACATCCATTGTTGGTAAACATATGGATTGCAATTGTTGGTATAACATTGCGTCTTAGTGTGCATCACCATCACATTGACCATGGTAGTCCACAATCAAGTAAACGCTTGGTTAACGATCTAATAATTCATAAGAGGAGCCAAGAAGTAGTTTATTACATTTGTCTTACTTGATGGTGCATTTCCTCTATCAATGCAAACCTCTATTGCACCCTCTATTCAACCTCATCCATGATATCCCCATGTCCGCTCATCCCATCCTCACCTTTGCTTGCATCTCCTTCCTCAATCCCATACGTATCCTTGATCCCACCCTATGCGCATTCCACCTTGCCCTTGGTCATTCCCTTACCTTTGATCCTCCCATTACGTGTGACCTTTCTCCCATCTTTGATCCTACCCTCACCTACAACTCCTCCTTGCCCTCAATCCATCTCTCGGCCTTGATGCACCATTTTTACTCTCTCTCCGATGTGATAGCCATTTGTGTTGCCATCCTACGATTAGCGGTCTTTCTACTGGTGATTAGCCATAATGATTGCTAGCAAGCAATAATAATCTTCTGGTTGGCTAATGGTCACTAAAAAGGCCGTATTCAACAAGACTCGCGCTATCTGATGTTTCATGAAATTCATCCACAAACACTATAACCATTGTGACATTGGCTGTCATATAATTATTTCTTGTGTATTGTGGAAATGATGAATCTCAACATTGGACAAGTAAAGATTGAAATTTTCGGTGGTGGACATGTTATGATTACATCCTAAACAATTTATGGTTCAATAACTTACCTGTAAAGCAAAAAGTATGGATGTTATCTCAATAAGATGAATCTTTGATCATACCATTCATATGCTACATTTATTTCAATAGATATCCTAGATTTGTGTGTACTACTTTCTATTTCATTATTTGAAACATGTTACAGTAAGGATATAACCCACATCCTCTTCATTCCATAATGGAATCTTGGGTTCTCATTTTGGCAATGCAAATGTACCAAGAATATGATAGATGAGAAAAGGGGGTGGGAAGGTAACATGGAGAGAAATCATGGAGTCCTTTGTATGATTGTTTGTCATGTCTTTTATGGTGCATTTGTATGTGGATCCATGCGGTACATTTATGCTGAACGGTTGCAAAACTTTGATGGTCAAATCCTTTACATGAATTCGCATGAAAACTTAAACATAGATTTGAGTCAAAAGGCATTTTCAAGGATATGTTGGATTCGCGGCATTGAAATGAAACATGTTATTCACTCACTTGTTAGCCTCTCGTTAACAGTATACACCTTAAAATCATATTACCCCATTCAAAGTTCAAGAAGAGGAGGCACTTTGTGTTCAAGGTTAACCAGGTGATTTATACTTTTCTCTAAAGCTATACTTCCAACAACTCAATTCATGAAATTTGTGTGCATTATTTATGGCATAGAGAATCTTACACAGATGAACAGCTAGTGTATTTTTTACGTAGTCGCAAAGACGTTTTGGGCAATCTACCTATATTTGCTTTGTACAGTTTACCGCTAACATCAACAAGCCCACAAATACGTTTTGGTAGCATTTGATTTGGCATGTAGGACATCTTGCATCAGTTATTGGCTCGTATTTGGCCATCTTTTCTTAGATGGCTCCCTACAGCATATCAACTTATGAACTCCAACCTTTAGATTACCTAACGCATCATACTGACAGGCATATTTCCCCCCTTCTAATTTTTTTGTAAAAGAATATGTACATTCTCAAAATGTATTCCTATTTTGAATTTCTAATGGCATCATCTACCCCTAGGAATTTGATTAAAACTAAATTCACCCACATTTGACTACGCTTGTGCCAATTAATGCATGCTCTCATAAGACACTTTGAACTTAAAAGTTTGATCTACTATGGAGGACTGTGCATCACTGTCAAGTGTACACATGCACGTGGTTTACCTAAGACGACTCTTGCGAACCAACAAACGGAGGCCCAAAGCACAAGCTGGTTACACCAAAACTGTAAGGAAGGAGAGTTCAAAGAGATAAAAAGTAAAGAGGTTGAATTTCACCATTGCCAACCACTTCTCATCCACCACCAACAATCCCAATTCAATCATGAAGTCTCTATTGAAATTCAACACCAAGCATCTCACTCCCAAAGAAGTGATAACAGAACGAGTGCGCATTTTCAATGCGCACAAGCAATTGAATTCAAACACGTGCAATGTGCCAATGACGTAGCCCATTCCCCGTATGCCCAAGTGCAAAGACATTCTTTGCTTGGCAGCTACTGAAGCTCCCACTCTCTTTGCAAATGTGAAGGGGATGGCACATTCACGCTTCAAAGCTAATGATTTGACCAACGACCATGCCCTAACGACCATTGATGCACCACATGTTGATGCTCCCAAAGCTCAACACTGGCACGATTGAGCTACATTAACTCTTTGGATGAGGGGCATCTACCGCGCATCCATGGGGCGATGCTTGTCGATGGTAACACACACCTTCTTCAAAAGATGTACATTGAACCTGTTGGCCAGTTCATTTACAATTTGCTAGCATCATCGACCGTTTTTGGCTGATACGATTGTAACACAATAGATATGCTTCCCAATTTTGGCATGTTTTTAGTACGCACTAAGGAGATAAAAATTCAAGCTGCCACAACAAAGCACATACATGGATTCCAACGCCACAAAGTTATCCTTGAGCGGCATCCCAAGCTAAAGAAAGAGGCAATTGTAGGGGTGTCATAGATTCATGATACCGGCATAATCATTAACTCAGCAACGACCTGTGGAGTCTTGCATGCACAGACTGTGTAGCATTGCCCGGAGGAGCCACCCGCCAATGGAGGAAACGTCATGTTCTTATGGTCGTTTCTTCACACATTTTTTGTGTGACTACATAGAGTGGAGCTACCGCTGCACCAACACAGTGGGAAAAAAGGTCCATGCAAATTATGAGGATTTGGCCCTCACCATGCATAAGAGGGTGGCGCCATTGATGGTCATGAACAACGTGGACCCCCCCTTTGTAGTTGACACGAACCACACAATCATCAACCTTGTGTCAAGTGGCACGTGACCACTGTCCTCCCCATTTCCATTCCTTCCTTGTCCTTTTCTGTTTCTTTCTTTTCTTTTTAAGTCTTCCTTGACACAACCCCAATGCGTCCAATAGAAACACCATTGCCGTTGATGTTTTGTCCTTGTAGCTCATATATGTGGAAAAAATACAATGCTGCCACCAAGATAATGCTCATGGACGCCGCACCAAAGAGGAGCATTATTTCTCCTTGACCAAGATGGCCAAACATTGGGCCAACACCAAGACCACCCGCGAGTGGAAAATGTACATTCTCAATGTGTGAGAAAGAGAGAAAAGGATTGAGGAAGCAGAAGGTCATCTTTCTTCTTGACGCATGGCGTCCATACATTTCGTCTAACTTTAAGTAGTTCCTCAAAGTGCATTACGGCCACGCACGTGTATCATTCACCCCTGTGGACTACACTTCTAGAGCATAGCACGTAGACGTGGGGATTCAGCACCCGCTTAAAGAAGCCATAGAAACTGCATACAACAAAGGGCATGCAAAAGAAGTTTGTGCAAACTTACATTCGGGAAACAACGGGAAGGTGGATCTCAGCTCAGCCATGGAGAGAAACTTAGGGATCTCTTGGTTTTACATTCATGGCTTAAGCTAAAGAATAACCCTGCCCCAGTCTCACTTGCGTAGGATGCTTGTGGCTTCAATCGTTGTCTTGACCCTGCCTTCCACAAAGGTATGATGGAATAAGTCTTCACTACGCAAATGGAGCCACGAGCAAAAGATGCCACTGTGCCGTCATGAAGCGTTATCTCTTAGGAATTGATCTGTTCCAAGTGGTTTTGGCCATTCCATATGTACTTACCCTGCTAAATTTCAGTCAAATGACTTGTACAATGTCCCCATAGACGTGAGAAAAAAATAAAATTTTCAATGATTATTTTTCCAACAGTGTGGATGAAATACGTGTAATGATAGCATAATCTCACAAAGAACTCTCCCATTTGAGTCAGGATTTTCTTTGACCACATAGGATAATGTGAAGATTTTTCTTGCACAATTAATCTTGTGATTTTGAAAACATAAATAAATTGTATTGATTTATTTCAGAGATACAAGTGTTATCCAAATTCTGAAAGGCATCTCCTCATTACAAAAACAAACGTAGCTATACTAGACATCGTTCACACACTTTAGACTGCATGACACAACAATTATAGCACAATTCAGAGGATAGATCTGCACAAATGTTGTGGTATCACTTTTCAAGGAGAATTGGAACACAAAAATAGGCCATGGTTGGCTTCTTACACCACAATGAGAATGTGGTCAAGTATATTGCGTCCTTTGTACGAGAAAAATGATAGATTCTCCAAGTTGAACAGTTAAAGAGAATTTTATCATTAAAAAATCTAGAATAAGATGTTAACCCAATGTACAGTTCAAAAGAAAGGATAAGCAAAACTTTGTGCATTTAATTCAATCAAATAAGTTTGAACTACTCTACTGGAAGCATAGGCCCCAATCAACTCATAGGATGAGGTGGTTGAGTTTGATCCCTGTAAATGTATCTATTTTCTCATGGGAACTTGTAGCATACCATCACCCTATTGTGGTTGTGGTAAAATAGTGTATACGTTTTATGCCAACATGAGTGTGGAATGGTATTGATTTCCACCAGCAATCTTTGGATGACCAAAAAAGTAAAATCAATGGCTTGTGATGGTGGGTTGTAGTTGTGGGACTGATTATAAGATTGAAACAAGTCAACTTTGAAATACATTTAGTTAAACATGATGTGTCCTTGTAGAATACGCCTACATTACCAGATAGATTTCACCACAAAATAGTGATGAGAATGGGGTTGCGCCGAACTTGGTATCCTATGAATGTTTATACATTGTTGTGTACGTCATCATCATTGGATGAAGTCACGAAGTACAATGCCGAGGATAAGATTTGATATCACACCTTTGATGCATCCAAAATCACCAACACCAGCACCATCACCAGAAAACTCACCATCAGCTCCACCGCCAATTACCTCAATCCACTCTACTCAATTGATAAAAGCATCCTCAACCTCCGTTCCTTGTACATGCACTTGGTGCTCTTGGACCAATAGGACCCAAGATGTGACTGATGTAAAAACAAATTTGATGCAAGAGCAAATGCAACTACACAATTATTGTCTTCCAACGAGGAGCATCAAAGTGGAAATCTGATAATAACAATAGGAAAGGCTTAACTAGAGGCATTCATGGCTAAACATCCCAAACACATAAGATGAAAAGGAAGTACACATGATTCATCCACCTACTTAGTTTTTTTTTTAAACAAAGTGCTAACAGTGGTATCCTTTCCACAAAGTGTCTTCTAGTAGCATTATAACCATCTACACACCTTCTATGCAGAATCCTTCATGTTTAATGACCTATTTCAACCAAAAAATACTTGTCTCTTATAATTAATGACCTAATCTTGAACATGATATAGAAATGGTTCCACTTTAATCGTCTGACGATTTTAGTTTCAGTTGTAATACATGTTAACCAATGTGTGTATTGAGAAGAATGAGAAGTATATGTTAGTAGCTGTTGACAATTTGCCTCTTTGCATACCCAAGTGCGGCGCCGAGAGGCATTGACCAGCGACCAGAGAGAGGAAATTCCTCTTAGATGGATCGAGCAACTCCAAGATTGCTCCAATCCTAAAATGGAGGTTTCCCCTAAATTTTGAAGAGTTCTTGAATATGTTAAAAGTTACTTCACCAGAATGAGATAAGTAACGAGGTAGATATGGGCTTCCGAAGCTGGGGTGTGCGCAATGGCTCTAGGAGCCGGCTGCGGTTTGACTGCCGGTGAATATTCGACCGGACCCAGTAACAAAATTCCATCTGGGAATTTTGCTCAAGACGGCTGCCAAGGCATTTTGTGGATGGTTTGCCAGATGTCAGTAGTGTAGTATGTTACTGGGAAACTAAGCGTACATCCTGGCTCGGAGTCCGAAACTCAGTAGTACTCAATAATTTGTTACGCGGGGACTTCGTCCAAAAATCGACTATAGGTCCGCAAACAGGTTTCGATCCACATCAATCCCCATCACCAAACTTGATGATTAACTGATTGAAACAAGCCCCAAAGGCGCGAGGGGCGCCGCCACTACGGGTAGGGACATCTGCGCCTTCGGTATGGCGTTTTGATGGGTCATTGATGTGTGACGGCGCCTCAGCGGGTGATGTGGTGCGCGCCGCGGACTGAGCGGCTGGTTTGGGGTGCCGCGCTTTGGCTGACGCAGCGGGACCTACGGTGACCCGAATCATGCACGGTTTGGTGCGTTGGCGAGCTCATGACTAGCCCTATAAATGTTAAGATCATTTCCATGCTAGCAAACTAATGCAAAATCGCGTTCTTCCCCTTGTAAAAGTGACCGACTCACAAATGTCTTCCACTCCAAGAAACATTGCGTGACGCGACCAAAAAGCTCACGCTTAGACTCAGAATCACACGCCAAAATAGAGATCCATGAACACCAAGTGCAGACCCGTCAGGGCACGTCTGAGCTGCCTCCACCCGGGGACCGTTCTTTACAAAGGGTTATGGGCCCACAGCTCTCACCAGTCTACACATCGCCCACTGCTATGGGGGAATCAGTGGGATGAGGAACAAGGATCCAGGTGTCCTGTTTTTGGAGTTGAGTGAATTCCTCCAGAGCTGCAGCTTGACATTGTGCAGCGCCGGGATGACGCATAACATCCTTATAGCTGCATGAGTCTACAGCCTGTGTAAGAACAACAGCATCGTCGTCGATGTCTATAGTGTGCAGCCCGAGCTAAAGATAGGGATTCATCCATTGAGATCGTGTGGAGCGGCGGAGTACTGACGCAATTGGTGCAACATACTGTGATACATCAGGAACATGCTATGCGGGAACGAATGAAGGAAGAGCGTCAGCATGTTCATCAATAGCAAGATTCATGTTCAACTTCTGAAGAGGTTCAATGGGATCAGCTGCAGCAATGTCGGGCATCACTTCAGCATTGGTGGTGTTGACTGAGTGGTTGTAGAAGGTTTTGTTAAAGACGGGACAGCGGCTGCGGACAATGGTTTTGGTTGCTGGATCCTAGAGCAAATGGATGTCACTCTGATCTTCAAAGCAAAGACGATAGCAATGGCGGCTGCAAGATTCCAACTTGGAGTGATCGTTGGGATGAAGCCAGGTGTAGGTAGTGCAGCCAAAGATACACAAATGACCGATGTGAGGGCGATGGCCTATCCAGGCTTCATAGTGAGGGCCTCATCCCAGAAGCCAGAGGAGAATCCTTTTGTATGAAGTAAGGTACAATTGCATTCAAGCAATGTGTGGTTCATCCGTTCAGCCTTACCTTTTTGCTAAGGTATCTTGGATACAATGCTTTGGTGTTGAATGCCTCTGATCTTGTAAAAAGACTCAAGGGTGTTGTTGAAAAAATCACAACCATTGTCAGTGCAAATCTTGCCAACATGGGAGTTTGTCTCATTCTCAACTTGGGCAACCCAAGTTTTGATGATGTCAGGAACTTCCGATTTGTGTCAAATGATTTTTACCCACAGCATATGAGAGAAATTGTTAATGATCATGGGGAAGAAGTGCTTTATGGCAAGGGTTGGTTCCTTCACGTAGCAAAGATCCATATGGATCAACTCGAGTCGACTTCTTGTGTTGATGTCGGTTTACATTGTGATACGTTCTTGGCACATTTTTCCTGAGATAAATCCTCTGCATAGGGGTGCGGGGTCAGGTTTATGTAGTGAGTTTGGAAGATCATGGACCATGCTGTGAGCAGCCATATTGCATAGAGTTGTGTAGCCAACGTGGGCAAGTTGTTTGTGCCACATCTCAGCGTCAGAGCCTGAGGTTGTTAGTTTATTTGATGATGTGGTGTTGACAGGAATAGAAGCAGGAGTGGTCTCAGCAGCTGCGAAAGCAACTTCTTGATCACCCAGAGTGGTCTTGGAGGGTCCTGTGTTGAGGATGGGAAGATTCCCAACACAAGTAGTGAGAGCCACTAGAACTGAGTTGGCTACAAATATGCGGCAGTTTTTTTCAGTGTAAAAAATGATGTGAAGTGCCTTCTCATTGAGCTTGGTCACTGACAGAAGTTTTGCATCTAGGTCAGGAGCATAGAGCACATCTTCGAGTTTTTTCACTGTTGTATTTCCATGAAGTGTGATGTCAATTCTCACATTACCATATCCAAGAGCTGGAGTTACTTTTCCATCTGCAACACGCACAGCCTTGGGTGATGTGAACTGAGTAAATTCAGTGAACCGATCTCTCTTGCAGGTCATATGGCGTTTACAACCTGGGTCGATAATCCAGGCGAGAATGCCTGCTGCCACAAGAAAAATGCTGTCAATTTAACACATGGCGAACTCCTCAAGCATGAGCTTTTCATGTGAAGGTGATGTGGGGTAGTCCTCGGAGTTCTCATTTGGTGGTAGCCGTGGTTCCAGAGATGGAGAAATGTCAGGATGATTTGATATGATCTCGCTTTGAGGTTCCGGTGGAGCTGAACTGGGTCTGGATCTAGCTTGCTCAGAGAGGCCGGCAAATAGGACGCCGAGTGTAGAGTAGATGTCTTGAGCCATAGTAGGCATTGTTGAATTGTCAGTTTTGGCCATAAGGGCAAGTTGTGGTCAACCACTGATTTGGCAGCTAGGACACTCCTTTTGAACATGCCATTTTTTATTCTTGCAAATCATATCCTCAGGTTGAACATAGTTTCGAGGTGCCTGATGCTACGAGAGATGGCAAAAGCTAGTGTTAGGCAGACCTCCTTGAGTGCCGTTTCTTTGAGGATTACCGTAAGATGCAAACTTCTGAGTGCGTTGTCGCAGATATTTGGCTGCCATGACGGTTTGACCACCATTGTCCTTGATGTACTTATCTTCTGTCAGAAAACATTCTTCAACGGCTTTCTCAAGGGTGAGACAGTAGGGCTGAGTTACACCAGGAATGGCAGGAGCAGCAGCAGGTGCCGCAGCTTTAATACATGCAATGTTGGCTGCTCGTTCAGCGACACCAGCTGGGTCGGCTGGGATTGGAGCAACCATTGCAGCCATGAGTTCCTCCATATGTTGGAGTCTCGCATTTGCTTGAGCCAGCTGTGTCTCATGATCAGAGAGAAGTCCATCAAAAGGTTTGCCTTGTTTCTGAAAGGTCAGCAGAAGAGTAATGGTATTGTTAAAACGTGCGGGTAGTCCACAAAAAAGAGTGAGCACCATGACACGCTCAGATTGAGGTTCTCCAAGGCTTGCAAGTTGGCTGGCAAGGTACTTTATATGAGTCACGTGGTCTTCCAGGCAGATTTCTTCCCCCATTTTATGTGTATGGAACTCTGTTAGTAGAGCACCCAGCTCAATGTCGCTGGTCTTGGAATATCTTTCTTTGAGTGCCTTCCAAGCCTTCTTGGGACAGAGCGTGTCATTGTTGTCTTGAATGAGAATTTTCAAACTTTCCTTGAGGTGCATTGTTAGGATAGAGAAGGCCTGGTCACTCTGTTTCTTCCAACTGGCCACTTCTTGTGGCATGACTCCTGCACCCAGCGTCTCTCTGGGAGTATGCTTATGGGAACATCCCATAAGCTTTTGTCATTGAACACCATTTGCATGTTGAAGGCAAAGGTGTGATAGTCATCGCCATTGAAGAGCGCAACATTGACAACATCACTGCTGGTGCTGGCAGCACAGCCAGCCATGGCGGCAGTGGCGTCACAGGGAACCTCCTGCTGTGATACCAAAAGATAGAATCAATGGTCCAACAGAATCTGTAGGTGCGTATAGACGCTTGATAAAGCTGGTCCAATCCAATTAAGCTCTGTTATTGAATAATTCTTCTCTTGTGATGGTCAGTGAATAACTGCACACGCAATTCAGCTTCACTGTCTTGCTCATGAAGTTTGGATACAGTGCCAAGAGGTTGTACACTTGGCACAAATACACAACTCAAGACCAGAGCTTTCCAACGGTACCAAGAGCCCTTAAAATGATGAACTACACACAATACAATCAGCAATATAAACTGGCTACCCACTTATTGCATACTAGCGTTAAGAAATGCAGCATGCGACTAAGTTTAGACATCCGGTACGCTTCTGTCTCCAGTGCTTAAGCCACAATCGTCACAGGGACTGGAACTGAGGTTGGGAGATTCCCAGCACCCTCGGCATGTCCAAAGTGCTGACATGGTGTGCCCCTTGCCATGAGTGCTGTTGATCGTACTCCCTGGTTCGACCACTGAGAAGTGATCAAACATACAATCTGATTACAGAATTGAATGTTTTGAAAATTTCCATGCAAGATCAATCTTTGAATCATTTGATTTGAATGAGTATTCAGAATGTTGGCCTAGCCTGAAGTTCGGGTGTTGGACGAGTGGAATCTGGTACCCATCATGGGTGGCGGGATAATCCACCGCCAGTAATCCGATTTCGTCTCCAACGAGCTCCAAATGCACCAGGGGCATGAATGAAGTGACCAGAGGGACCTCACTGACCAGGGTGACCTCCTTGACTTCTGGGCGAGGAAAGGCGCTCTGACGGGTCATCGTCGAAGCGCCTCCCATTGCCTAGCGTACAAGGCAAGGTGGGCGGCTCCACCAAGGGTTACTTTGACGGCCGCAGCAGGGGCTCTACTGCTCTGATTTGGGCATTCTTAGATGCGTTCGAAAGCTTAGATCACAGGATACAATAATTGGATGTAGTTTCACTGTTATAAGGAACAAAAAGGTTTTTCGATTCAGTTCCACTGATTGCAAAGTGTTCTGCCCACTCCTATCCATGATCCTTGTGATTCACACTCTTCACCAAAGGTCTCTATTGGCTGCCCCAAACATTGGTAGAATGCATCATTTAAAGCTAGGCATCCTTTAGGGTGCCTCCATACCCACTAGTGCCAATAAAGGGTTATGGGCCCAATTTCCTAAAAGGACCCTAGCTCTACAACTTTCACGCTACCGCCGCGCGCAATGACAATGACCGAGCAAGAGGGCAGCATGGACGTCCTCCTAGCTGACGGGAGAGACTTCCCCTTGCGGAGGTGGACCATGGAGGTCTACCTGGATGACAAGGGACTTATTGAGATGGTGAGAGGTGAAGAGAGAGCTCTTACAGAGTCTGCTACGGCCGAGGAGGTGGAAGCATTTGAGAAGCGTACCGATGAGGCACTTACTTTGATCGCGACGGCGTTGTGCCCGGCACAACGCGCGCATGTCCAAGTATGTCGATGGGAATGAATGTCTTGGGAACGGCTCTGCAATGCACATGATCCGTGGTGTCTCTAGCAATGTCTCCTCCTCGTCAAACGGATTTTCACCCTCCAAGTTGATTAGGAGGCCAGCGTGTCAGAGCACGCGCGAGATATTGAGACGATGGTGTCCTACTGTCATCAGGCGAGATGGGCCATCGACTCCCACTTGCAAGTAGCAGCGCTCCTCCTGGCCATTCCTAACAGTCGTGCTTCTATGATTACCAGCGATGGTGATCTAGGAGACAAAATGCTGACGTTCAAAGAGGTTACACACATGGTGTGCGACCGGGAGACCAAAGCCACCGTGGTGGAGCAAGGGACAACATCCGTAGCATCAGCTCTGATCTTCTGCTCTCAAGGAGGAGAGGGAGATAAAGGGGAGGAAGGGACGCGCCCACGCTGCACCAAGAAGGAGTGCCATCGGTGTGGGCAAGAGGGTCATTGGAGAACAGGCTGCACAAGGGGAGCTGCAAATTTGGCCACGAAGGTGGAAGAAGGATAGTAGACCACCGTGGCGGTAGCCAACTTCGTATACTCGACAAGGGGAGCTGAGATGGCAGAACTTGAGGCGGGCAAGCGGCAGGCGTGTTTGGAGCAAGGAGGCTCCAACAAGCCCCAAGAGGGGGCCTGCCACAAGTGTGGCCAGTGAGGCCACTGGAAGGCGACGTGCACAGCGAAAGCCGTGGACTACGACAAGCGTGTCAGGAGAGGATGACAGGTCGAAGCAGTCGTCTACACGCCATGCAACAGTGATCAGCTCCATGCTGCGGGAGCTGATGTGGTCGGGGACCACAAAGCATACCATTGGCATGCAACCTCCACAACCTCCAAGAGGTACCAGAAGGCAAAGCAACAAACGGGGTTTGCCGCCATACATCAGAATGGAGGTGATGCGCTCCGAGGAGGCAAAACGTTGGTGGAGGACTCAGTCGGGAAGAAGGGCGCTGCCATGAGGAGGCTCAAAGTGCCTGACCTGGCGACAAAGGTGCTGTCCGTGAGTCGCCTCGTTGAGGAGGGACTCGAAGTGACCTTCACGAGAAATGGCTCCCTCCTGAAAGAGGGTAGTGGGCGTGTCGTGGCACATGGTGCACACAAAGTAGGTGTGTACCGGATACGTGCTGATGTCCTCACAAGGAGCAGTCGTGACTTTGATGTGGACAGCCGTCGGAGCAAGGAAGCAATTGCAGCTGCATCCACAAGGGGGCAACCTGAGGATGCAGTGGGCAGTATGGAGGGTACCATCCACGCTGGGTGGGGAAATCTGGAGCAAAAGGCATGCCATGGAATGGGACACCAGGTGATGGGTGCATGGCCTCCAAGGGTGGCAAGAGAAGTGGTCCAAGTGACAGACAAGCCAGGGGAGAGCATCAACGGCAGGCATCCTGGATCTCCTAATGGGCAAAAGGGGTCCAGTGCTGCAAGAATGGTGAACTGGAGCCACGAGGCAGGCCAAATGGGCGCTGCCGAGTTCCATGCGGGAGCGGTGGTGGCTTCTTGGAGGACTATGAAGCAAGATGAGGAGGGTAAGGAGGCACGTCCTCAAGGGGAGCACGAGGGGCTCCACACCTCAGTGCAAGGGGAGTAGCTAGTGCAGTGATGTGAGGGGCAAAATGTGGTTACTCAAGTGTTTGCACGGGGTGCCGGCAAGTCACGTGCACAAGACTCCCCCTCAAGGACTGAGGAGAAGGAGAGAGGCGGTAAAGGGCCGCGCTCTCAACCAGAAAAAAACGCGCTCCGGACTGCAGAGGTGGTGGACCGGAGCTACAAGGTGGACACAAAAGGTGCTTCCAAGTCTTAAGAGGAGGCGTCGGTGGCAGTTCAATGGACCATGCAAAAGATTGAGGACGCCGCGAGGCCAGGTCCTCAAAGTGAGTCAAGGCAGCTTGGTGCAGCAGCAGACAGGGACCAAGAGCACCGTGCAGCGGACGGCCGGGAAGTGGGTGCACCGCATCAAAAGTGGGCGCATGTGGTCCAAAGGGTTGTGCAAGAGGGGGAGAGTGACAGCAAGTGTCCGAGCTCTCCATCAAAGCAAAACGTGCTCTGAGTGGCATCGACGGTGGATCGTGGCTACAAGGAAGGCCGAGAGGGCACTGCCGAGTCCCATGAGGGGCCTGTGGTAGCTGAGTGGAGGACCAGGCTGCAAGGTCCGGTCAAGGCGTTGGTGGATCCAAGTCCTCAAGGAGGAGGGAAAGCACTCAAGCAGTATCAAACGGATGCCGCAGATGCCGGCTGTAGGCCGGCATCTGCGGCATCGACAAATGAGGTGGATGAACCATGCAACATGCACAGGTTGGGAGAAGGGAGTGGGATCTTCGATTTTCCAACTTCTCCCAAAGAGGGGGAGACTGTGCATGTGGAGTGCGACAAGGGAGCTGAGACCAAAGGACAGGCATTGGAAGCCCTCTCCAAGGGGGAGAGGCATGCACGTCTGAATGTGCGACTAGGCAGCGACAATAGTGCAGGCGGCGGCTAAAGGAGCAATCGCAACTGTATCATCATGGATCCCTCAAGAATAGCTGTAACAAAGTGTAAGCCAGTGTTGATGGTGCAGGCGGCAGTAGCTTAGATAATGCGGCACGCACAGAGGGAGTGTCGGCAAGGAATAGGAGCACCATCATGAAGGCACTACAAGAATGCGAGGGAGATGAGTAGTACGTTGGGCCAATCCCGCAAGGTGTTGAAGGTGTTGATGAAAAAAAAGTCACTCAAGGCACACTCTGAGGCACTGGAGGAATCAAAAGGGGGTCCGAGGTCTTTGAAGGCGGGGGATGTTCAAGGACAGGGCATCAAGGCTGCGGTGCAGGGGGGAGATTGTTGACATGGTGTACCCCTTGCCAAAAGTGTCGTTGATGGTACTCCCTAGTTTGACCACTGAGGAGTGGTCTAATCTGATTGAAGATTTAAACTCCTTGGATTTTTCCATGCAAGATGGAGCTTTGAATCGCTCAAGTTGAATGAGTATTCATAAAGTTAGCCTAGCCTGAAGTTTGGGTGTTGTGCGGGTGGAATCTGGTACCCACCATGGGTGGCGGGATAATCCACCGCCAGTGATCCGATTTCGTCTCCAACGAGCTCCAAGTGCACCAGGGGCATGAATGAAGTGACAAGAGGGAACTCCTTGACCAGGGGGACCTTCTCCTTGACTTCTGGGCAAGGAAAGGCGCTCCGACGGGTCATCGTTGAAGCGCCTCCCATTGCCTAGCGTACAATGCAAGGTGGGCGGCTCCACCAAGGGTTACTTTGACGGCCGTAGCAGGGGCTCTACTGCTCCGATTTGGGCATGCGTGAATTCGTTGGATAGCTTAGATCACAGGATATAGGAACATGATGTAACATTACTAGATAAGCAGGAGGGGCGGTAGAGAGAGTGGAAATCTCTTTCCCGCCTCTCTTGCTCCTTCTTGCCGAGCTCTGTCCAGGAGTATGCCACATTTCATTGTTGTCCAGTTTGAGTACAAAGTATGCCACTTTTGTGCCCAAATGATGTCACTTTCCTAACAGGGTGCATCACCCCTTCAGTTTTTCTTCCATCTGCCACGTCACCAGTTTGTGCTCTCGCACTCGTCCCTGCCTTAGTGCTCGAGCCACAGTATGTCAATGTGCAAAGCTCTTTGATATATGTATTGTTCATCAACATCTGTCTGGCATGAACAGGTACCAAGTGGACAGGGTGAGGCAGGGGATTACCCTCTGTCCTGATCCCTAAGCAGATCATAGCTTAGGTAGTGTAGGGTAGAGAGTCAGTGGGTCAAGGGAGAGAGTAGCGCCTCTCCCATGGCCCTCTGTCTTGCTCCATTTCCCTGTTCTTCGTTTTTTTCATTGGCTTCACATCTAAGAACCAGATTCTCTTGTGGACCAATGATCCAAACTAAAATGAAAAAGCAAAAAAAGAAAAATATAAAAGGTTGGAACCTAAATCTTCCCTGTTTTTCTAATCTACTGAAAAACCAAAACAAAAATGTGTTCTTTTCTCATCCTCATACATGGCCTCATCTTCGCATCGAGCGAGCCATGGCCCATGAATGTACGCTCCACCTCCACTCATTTCACTTGTAATTTATGTATATTCTTTGTGCATTGGAGGCAGTAAGGAGATAGCGACAGAGTGCAATGCAAGGCGCAGCATGCATGGACGTGTTGCACGTGCAGAATGAGCATGCCATAGGCATGCAGCTCGATGAGCAAGCATGTGACTGATGTCGTGTGGTACAAATTGAACATTCCTCAGTGGCCACCTCATATTGGGGGCTTGATTTACAGTTTTCATACTCAAATTCTCATACCCATGCGTGCATAGATTAGATCGTGATGTTTGTGATCAAGTGCCTTGGTGAGAACATCTGCCACTTGATATTTTGTTCCAACGAACTCAAGCTGTACTTTGCCATCTGCGGCGTGTGCACACAGTGATGCTTTTGCTTTACGTGATTGGTTTGGTCATGTAGAACAGGGTCTTTTCTTAGTGCTATGGTTCCTTGATTGTCATGCTCCAGCTGGTCAAAGCCCAGTTCTACAAGAAACATCCAAAGCCATACGGCCTCCCTTGTGGCCTCACTGGTTGCGATGTACTCTGCCTCTGTAGAAGACTGTTCAACGACTGACTGTTTCTTTGATCTCCAGCTGACCGGACCGACAGAAAGTAAAAACACGTAGCCCGAGGTTGACTTGCTGGTGGCCTTGTTTCCACAGAGGTTTGCATCACAACGCCTCTGGTACCTCACTGGGTATTGTGGTGCCCAGTGAGACTCTGCTCTCAAACGTGGACACCAGAGTCTACTTGAGAGCAGAGATGTCAGCCAGGAGAGGACCAAACAAGATCAAATCATCAACATAAAGAATGACACCAAGACGGCCATTGAAATAAACTGAATGATCAGAGTGAAGCTGCCGCAGCTGATGATGAAGGAAGAACTCGTGAATCATTTTGTTCCATTGCCGCGGGGCTTGCTTCAAGTCGTAGAGGGCTTTGTGCAGAAGACAAACCAGGCCTTCCTCCCCTGGCTGCGTGAAGACTTCATGCTGGGTCATAAAAACTTCTTCGTCAAGGTTGCCATTCAGAGAGGCTGATTTGACGTCCATCTGGTGAAGATGCCAGTCTTGACTTGCTGCCAATGCCAAAATCACACGAATGGAAGAGTATTTTGCAACCGGTGCGAACGTATGGCTATAGTTCACGCTACGCACTTGGCTATAACCATGATCCACCAGTCTTGCCTTGTAGCGGTAGGGCTTGCCATCTGCTCCAAGCTTGGTTTTGAAGATCCACTTGCATGTAACAGTGGGAACCTGAAGATGTGGATGGACAAGATCCCAAGTCTGCTGCTTACGGAGTTGTTTGAATTCTTCAATGGCAGCGGCATGCCACTCTACATCTGCAGGATGAGCCAATGCATCCTTGTAGTTCACAGGATTTACCACTTGGGTGACAAAGGCCATCTCAGGTGTGTCAGAGAAGTTAAGCTGCTGGATGGCAGAGTCAAGGACGGCCACAAGGCCAGCTTATTGCGCAAGTCAAGAAGAGCGTCGTGGCGGTTGTCCTGGCTGCCAGTCAGGGGGGTAGTTCTGGTTGAAGTGCCTTTGGAAATTTACAATCAATCACCCCAAATATGTACACTCACAAACATGTGAACAATGTTTAATCACATGGTGAGGATGTTTCTTAGAATTTTCTAGGAAGTTAAGCCATGAAACACGGGATGTTTCTTAGAATTTTCCATAATCCCTGCCTAATAAAGTGGAAATGTAAAGAGGATGCCGTGAAGCTTGCAAGAAACTTCTTCAAAATTAACTCTGATTAGAAATACTTGAAGTACGACCTTAAGAGGAACAATTCTATATTTGCAATTTGAGACCTACTTGCGAGCTCATGGACGAAGTGGGTTTTTTGGTCCCCGGACACGATTTTTAAAATATGTCTGGAAACAAAGGCTGTAACATGATAGCTTATTCCTGCATTTGCAATCACCTGAACGCAACCGTGGTGCGTGACATTGCACACCAACGCAACAACTGTTAGGCCGACGGTCCTCTACCTGTTTTTCTTGAGTCAGAATGTAAGGATGAAGAGTTTGGAACCATGTGAAGTCGAGCTCAGCAGTGGTTTTCTCTTTCAGCCGTTGAATCAAGCGATGTTACTGACCATGGGGAGCGGTCGAAACTGAATCAGTCGCTCAAATTCCCTCCAAGTCAATTGAAAGTGCAACAAAATGCTTGAAACCGCACTTTATCACACTTATCTATTCTGTGATAATAGATATTCATGCAAGGTACAACTCTCTCACTTGTCATTGAGACCGACGTACTGTTACATAATGCAATAGGACGGCCCACGTTTTCACTGTAAGTAAGAAAAGAGATGATTGACTTGGGTGCAAAAAGAACTAAGTACTGGAACACCCCCTCGTGAAATCAATAGAATGACAAAACTTACATCACACATCTTTCTTGACTGAGTAGGAACCTTCTGGCAAAAGGATCTTGATGAATTCACTAATGTATTTCTTTAGCAAGTGTTCACACAGCCTTCAGTTCACTCGCTCATGCATTCACCCATTACAGTTTCTCTAAACGGGGAGGAGAGGGGAGTCAGGCATTGCCGACATCACCACCTAGACATCGTCGTCACTCTCCTCCGCACAGCCCCCCCGATACGAGAAAACTGTATGGGAAGTATGTATGAGATATTGTATAGGACGATGTATGCACGCTCGTGAAAAAAAAACACAAGTGATTGAGAAAACATCGACATCCAGGAAGGTTCCGTCGAGACCCATTAGCTTCCATTTAGTGACGAGCACCATATGCGAGAGAATACACGGCCTACGAATACTAACTTGATACAAGTTTTTTTGTGTCGTGTTGTGTTTGGCGCTTACCAAAGTTTAAGGTGCCGTCTCTGCCTCCATGACATTGAGGCGATTGAGCCTGAAATGTCTTCCATGACAGAATGTGACAGTTTTACTCACCATCTCAAGGTGTTTTCAGTTTATTTCATCTGTCACTCTTGGACGAGAACTAACTTGGGACGGCCAGGATTTGCCATGATCAGAGCCATCGACTTCAATTTCCGGACATCCATCGCGCAAACCGAGCTGTTCAACATACACTACCGTAACAACCAGATACTTCCAGTTGATAACATCTGGCGCAAGGTGATTTTGCATTCGATCACCTGATCCCCATGACTACAAACACCACCTTACTAGTGTCCATCAGTCTCAAGGACAAGAAAGAACATTTTCCCGTGAGAGGAAGCTAGGCAAGTGAGGTAAAAAACAGGGCAATCGCGGTGCTGGCATTAACTGATGACAAGTTGACTAGCCGTGCACCATACATTATGCATTTTGGAGCGGCGCAACCCTCGAGTACAATTTTACATCGACGGGTGTTAAAAGACTGAAGTACATCAGTGATTATGTAGCCAAAAACAAAAGAACAAACTTGTTTTTTTGAATTCCTAAGACATATCTCCTTCCACAATCCCCTCCACGAAATGCCAATATGCAGGTTAACAAAATGTTTCACATGCAATGCATAAGGCTACATTGTCATGTAAAATCTATGGAAAAACTTAAATACATTATTGTATGAATTTGATGCACACATGTTCACGCAAAACACAATACACTTCCCCATACACTTGTCTCGTACACTGCTCCCCCCCCACCACCCAAAGACCCAGGACATTGACTTGGTACTCACACCCATGAGCATATGGCTAATGTACTACACAAGTGTTGAGATTTGATACACAAGTTTACAAGCTCTAGTACACTACCCCATACACTTGCCTTGTACAGTTTTCCATACCCCCTACCCTACTACCCACTACTGTCACGTGACACTGACACTGGAACATGTACGGATCACACCACACAAGTGTATTTATTTCATACACGTGTTCAAAGTGCAATACACTACCACATACAATTTCCTTTTACAATTTTCCCCTTCCAACCCTCCCCTCGCCCAAAGACCAAGTTCAGTCACATGGCACTCACACCAAGGAGCGTTCAACAAGCTACCCTACACTAATGTACAAATTTGATACACAAGCCTTGAAACTACAGTACACTACCCCATACAGTTACCCCATACATGTTTCCCTCCACCCTCCCCCTACCCCAATCATGCAGACACCCACCATTGTGAACACTAGTGAATATTTTCCTTCCAGGTCTTATGAAGCCTTCTTCGCAGCTTCATGAGCTAAACACTATACACGCACTTCTAGTCGTGTATTAAAGTACAAGAATTAACTATAAATCCCTTTTGAGGGGAGGATCTTGGTTATTGGGATCAAGATGATGTACAACAGGTGGAAAAACTCATTGGTGTTTGTCAGGATCCAAGTCAATGTGGACCTTCTGGAAATCAGAAGGAAAATCAGTGTCGTCAAGTGGGATGGTCGTTTGCTTTGGATCAGGAGTTCGAGCTGGAGAAAGAGAGGAATGCTGCTACAGACGTTCATCAAAATTTACACTTCTGCTCCGAAAGAGTCTTGGTGAGGGGATTATAGAGGCAATTAGCCTGTCCTGCTGCCTCATAGCCAACCACAATGCCCTTCCTGAAATGAGGGTCAAGCTTTTGGTGTTGACTGGGGTGGACCCAGATGTAGGAAGGACAGCCAAAGATGCTTATGTAACCGATTTCAGGTCGATGACCTGTCCAAGCCTTGAACGGGGAGATATCATGAGGTAGCTGCATGAAAGATACAAGGTTATGAACATGTGCCGCCGTGTTGATGGCTTCAGCCCAGAATGTTGGTGGAAGGTGAGCATCATGGAGCATAGATCAAGCCTTGTCCAATCGGGTGTGGTTCATCCTTTTTGCCCTGCAATTCTACTACGGGGTGAGGGGTACAGTCGTTGCGTGCTTGATGCCTTTGGAGTTGCAGAACATTCGCAGGGTGCTGTTGAGAAACTCTGAGCAATTTTCAGAGCGGAAACGCTTGACGGTGAGGTGGGCTTCATCATCAATCATGTCGGTCCAGTTGATGATGGTACAGAAATTAGTGTTTGTCCAAAATAGAAACAGTGGGGATGTGACACAGATCCATATGAATGTCTTCAATTTTGTTGATGCTTCGAGCAGATGGGTAGCTGTCAAAAGAGGCATGTGTTTGCTGATGTGACCCAGACGCTGATGTGCCAGGTGGAAGAGAATGCGCCATTTTTTTTACCATTTTTGTGAAGGAGGAGTAGCCGATGTGACCCAGACGCTGATGCCATAGTTGAGTCATGGTCTGAGGGCTGGATCATGCTTCGGGATGGCTGGCATTACCAGAAGTTTCTTCTGCAAAGGCAAGTTCGGGTTGGGTTGGATCTGGTGCATTATCCACAATATGGAGAATGGTTCAATTTCCTCTCCTGCTTGCAGTGGCAGCGAGGTCCCCAGATGCAGTGTAGATTTTACAGCTTTTTTCCAGGTCAAACACCACCTGAAGCTTCTTGACGTTCACTTTCAAACACTTTCAATGGAACTCCTGAAGAGCAATTTCCCCAGATGGAAGAAAATCACCAGCAGAGGAAGCCAGGGATGATGAAGTCAGGGGCCGATTGAGTGGATCCAGGAGTGGAATTTTATTGGGCTGAAAACTGTCGCCGATGGGTGATCCTGGTGGTGATGCCGAGGAAACACCGCATCCATCTTGAGCCACCATAACTTGGTTCCCTGGTTTGTATTTTGCACTTCTGGGGCAAAACTTGTTCACGTGCCCCGTTCTCTCCACAATTCCAGCACTGCACGTGGGCCATGGCTTTGTGACCATTGCCAGGTGAGCCAAATGGTGCAGTTGGTTGAAACGGTCGCTGCCTTGGTGGTGAGATAGGTTTTGATGAGCAGGGTTGCTCATTGTGGCCAGCCTGCTTTTACCATAGCCTGTGCCTCCGCTGGTATTGTTGTGACCAGAATATACTTTCTTGAGACCTCCTTTTTTGAATCTGGGGTAAAGGGCAGATTCCGGACCACCATTGTCACGGATGAACTTCTCCTCTGCTCTGAAAACAGAGTGACAGACTCGTTCAAGCGTTAGTGTGAAAGAAGGCAGAGGAGCCACAGGTTGCTGAGGAATTACTTGTCCTCCTTGTCTTCTGGCTGCTGCATCTGCTGCTGGTGCTTCTCCTCCACCATTATTGTTTTCAAGTTGTTGCAGCCGTTGTTCTTGAAGTGCAATGCATGTCACCTGTTCTTGAATCTGCTTTTCTACTGCGAAACCCTGCTCTTGAGCAGGGTTTGGCAGAAGTTGTTCAACTGTCTTTCTGAAATGTTCAGGCAGACTCCCAAGTAGTTTATGGTCAACTTTTGTTTCACAGATGATGTGCCCATCACGCTGATTCTCTCAAAAGGGCCTGCAAGTGGGCAACGTGATCATCAATGTTCACCTGTTTTTCCATTTTCAGAGAGTAAAACTCATTCAGCATTTAAATCTTCTCTTTTTCACTGCTCTTGTCATAACAATCTTTGAGACGCTTCCATGCACTACGTGGAAGATCAGGGTTTTTAGATCTGGGTTTTAATCTCTGATTAAAAACTTCAGGCATTCTGTCACCTGCATTGCCAGTAGTGAAAATGCCTCCTCTTCCTTCCTTTGCCAGGCTGCTTTCTCTTCAGATGTTGCATTGGGCTGAAGTTCTTCTGTCGGCGGGTCTGAAATGGCTTTCCACAGACCCTTGGCCAAAAAAACAATTTTCATGTTGAATGAAAATTCATGATACTAGTTGCCGTCGAAGGTGTAAAACTTGAAATAGTCAGAAACAGAGCCACCCGCCATGATTGTGGTGATTGTAAGACCCCTTTAAACTGTTAGATTTGCACTGCTTGTGCCTGCCTCTGCTCACGGCTATTCTGTGTCCTCAGACCATGCATGTTGACCAGAGTTGTTTCGTGTAATAGCACACCTGCTCTGATACCAAATGATGAAAATGGAACAGATCTGTGCTTCAGGATAAGACTCTTAAAACATAAAACAAGTCACAATAAACATGTGCTCAGTGAACCAATTGCTGATGGCAACACCAGCGGGCAGGCAGGTGACACCAGAGGAGAGAGAAGTGCCTTGAGTTAAATGCAGTTGAAAGAGATACAAGAAAAACTACAACTCTGAACACTAGCCTCAAACACTCTCGAGCCCAGCTTTGTCTCCCCCCTTCGCCTTGCACGCTGGTCAAATCAGGACAGAGTAGGTAGGGATCTGCCGGCGATGGCCGTCAGTCTTGTCTCTTCTGCTTTAGCGTTGCCTTTAATTCAATGGTCGTGGACCATTAATTCAATGGTCGTGGACCATTGATCGTTGATAGTGGTCCGTCTCCCCTGTTGGTGATACAACCCTCCATTTCTGCTGCCATCTGCCACGTCACCAGTTTGTCCTCTCGCA
Organism: Penium margaritaceum; assembly: GCA_023375785.1. Taxonomy (NCBI): domain Eukaryota; kingdom Viridiplantae; phylum Streptophyta; class Zygnematophyceae; order Desmidiales; family Peniaceae; genus Penium; species Penium margaritaceum. The sequence goes on along the minus strand of SZWC01000212.1, from coordinate 396,673 downwards.
CTCATCCCTCCCTCAGTGCTCGAGCCACAATCTATCAATGTGGAAAGCTCTGTGATACATGTATTGTTCATCAGCATCTGTCTGGCATGAACAGGTACTAAGTGGACAGGGCGAGGCACGGGACTACCCTCTTCTGATCCCTGAGAAGATCATAACCTAGATAGTGCAGGGTAGAGAGGCAGAGGGTAAGGGGAGAGAGTGGCGCCTCTCCCCTGGCCCTCTGTCTTGCTCCATTTTCGTGTTCTTCCTTTTTTCCATTGGCTTCACATCTAAGAACCAGATTCCAACAGAGAGAGATAGACAGATAGAGAGAGAGAGAGAGAGAGAG
>SZWC01000212.1:363984-377994 GCA_023375785.1 Penium margaritaceum | reverse complement strand
GCACCCACTGCCCCTGCCCCGTCGGACCCCTACACACGGGCACCCGGCGGACGTCTCCGCCCGCGCCCCACGCGCAGCGTCGCCAGCGGTGATCCGGGCACAAAGGTCCTCGGCCTGAGTGCTCGTGGCCTTGCTGAGGTTCACCCTGGCTGTGCCACTGGTGCGGCACTACTTGCTCATGAGCGCGGTCTTGCTCGTGACGCCGCTGAGTCCATGGTGACGATCGACCCTCCCTCTGCAGCATATGCCCTGGCTACACGGAGTGCACCAGTGTTGGCTCCCGATCCCACCAGTCTGCCTGAGGCCTTGTCGGCCCCTGATGCTGAGCAGTGGCGCGCTGCCTGCCAGGCTGAGCTTGATGCCATCCGCGAGCACGGCGTCTTTGAGCTGGTGGACTTGCCAAAGAACCGCAAGGCCATCAAGGCCAAGTGGGTTCTACGCAAGAAGCTTAAGCCCGACGGCAGTGTGGAGCGCTACAAGGCGCGCCTGACAGCAAAGGGCTTCTCTCAGGTCCCTGGTGTGGACTACACCGAGACGTTTGCCCCAGTTGGGCGGATGACGACCACACTCACGTTGCTGAGCCAGGTGGCACAGCACGACTGGGAACTCCATCAGATGGATGTCAACAACGCCTTCCTAAATGGGGATCTTGAGGAGGAGATTTACATGGTCCAGCCACCTGGTTTCGAGGATGGTACCGGTCGCGTGTACCGGCTGCGGAAGGCCTTGTACGGCCTGAAGCAGTCACCGCGCTGCTGGAACCAGGAGATCACCAGCACGCTGCGACGCGCTGGGTACGTTCAGAGTGACGCTGACCCGTCCCTGTTCACCTCACAGTCCCCAGCACCGCTCGCTGCCATCCTCGTCTACGTGGACGATCTTCTGATCGCCTCGCCCGACCTGGGAGCAGTGAATGCTGCCAAGGCCGTTCTCTCCTCGGCCTACAAGATGAAGGATCTTGGTGAGGCCTCTGTCTTTTTGGGGATGGAGATCGTGCGCGACCGTGTTCGTCGCACACTTCGTGTCCATCAGGGACGCTACGCAGAGACCGTGGGGGAGCGCTTCGCCGACCTCCTCGCGGCCGTCCGCACGGCCTCCACGCCCATGACCCCTGAGGGGCAGGCCGCCCTGAAGGTCGATGACCCAGCGGACCTGGGGGAGCCAGTTGATGTGACCCTGTACCTGCGAGTCATCGGTTCGCTCATGTACTTGGCCACCACGACACGGCCCGACATTGCCTTCACTGTCAACCTGCTCGCCCAGTTCTCGCAGGCTCCACGCCAGCGAACACTGGAGGCCGCAGTCCGATGTGTGCGCTACATTCTGTCCACCGCACGCTTCGGCCTGTGCTTTCGCGGACAGGTGTCCGTTGTGCTCGATGGGTACACAGACAGCGACTGGGCGTGGAGTCCAGATGGCAAAAGCCTCACCGGCTACATCTTCCTCCTTGGAGGTACTGCAGTGTCCTGGCGAAGTGGGAAGCAGGGTTGCATCGCACGCAGTACTGCTGAGGCAGAGTATGTTGCCCTAGGCGCCGGTGCAGCGGAATGTGTCTGGCTCGTCCGCCTGTTGCGTGAACTGCGTCAGTCCATTCCCCCCGTGGTTCTCCAGTGTGACAACATGAGCGCGGAGGCCATCGCCAAGAACTCAGGTGTGTTCCATGCACGCACGAAGCACATCAATGTCGAGCATCACTTTGTGCGTGACCTGGTTGATCGTGGTGAGATCCGAGTCATCCACGTAAGCACTGACAGGCAGTGCGCGGATTTCCTGACCAAGGCTCTGGGTCGTTCGAAGTTTCATGCGGCCACTCGTTCCGTTGGACTCTGCCCCACCCCTGCTGCAGGTTGANATGTGCTGTGCCTACTGCTTGTAGCGGCCGTGCGTTTCCTGCTCTGTACAGCGTCAGTGTCTGCATGTGCATGGACGTGTTTCGCCCTCCGGTCATGGGGGAGTGTTGTTGTGTGTGTCGTACACAGCTTACGGTGACCCCTCGGCTCATGTCCATTCACGTGCAGATCCCTAAGACTGGCGACGGCGGCAGCAGACTGACAGCCGGTGGCGATGGGCGCCCAGAAGACTTCCGTATTTTGTAGACTCGTGCTGTGTCAGAGCACGTAGGCGTGCAGCCTATCAGGATGTAGATCTCGTCGACGTGGCCGTTCTGGTTCAAACGGCTCGTCGTTCTGACGTGTGTGCAGGGAATTGTGACCAAAACTGTGTCTTTGCCACTGTTTTGTCCTGCTAGAAAAATAGCGCCGATTGTACGCCGTGTGTGTGTGCATCCACTAGGTCCGTGGCACTATTTAGGTTGGCCAGACCTCAGTTGTCATTCCCTCTCTGCACATTCAAACTATTGCAGCTTCTGACACTTGTGTTTGTGTCCCTAGCCAACCCCTTGCTGTTCTCAACTCCACCTGTGTGTGCTAGTGAGTTAGCTAGCTGGCTTGAGTTGCCACGCTAGCAACAGCATTGCTAGGAGCTGTCTTTCACGAGGCACGCTGGCGATTTCACGCCAGTTGTTTTCACCTCACCCTCGCTCCCCCTATCCCTCGCCCTCTCTTGCTCATTTGCAAGGAGGGCGAGGGGGGGGCGAGGGCACGAGGCCACGAGGCCTCGCCCTCGAGGCCCTCGTGGCCTCTCAGCCGCCGATCGGGCTGAGGCCGCGATCGGCGGCTGGTGGTTGGCCGGCCGGTGGCCGGCCGGTCACTTGGCCGGCCGCCGGCCGTCCAGCCGGCTGGCAGCGAGCTGGCCGGCGGCGAGCGAAGTGCTGGCTGCCGGCCAGCCCTCGCTGACGCGAGGGCTGGTGCGCAACCACCCCTCGCTTCAGCGAGGTGGGAGGGCCGAACCGGCCCTCCCGCTACATTCCTCCCCACTTATTATGAACCGTCCCGGTTCATGAACAACAAGTAGGATTGTCAGTCAGTGAGTCATCAACATTGTGAAAGAAAATTAATGATTTCAATCACCAGCTAAACATGAACACGTGCATGGTACTTAGACCTAAGCTGCAGCGTGTAGGTCAGCACGGCTAGCGGCCTCCCCCCTTTAGGCTAGAGCGTCCGCGCGACAACCATGTTGGGCGTCCCCAACCTCCTATGGTCGCTGTCCATGAATGTTGCCCTGTGGGAATGTTGTTCACTTTTCCGCGTTCAGCTGCCACGCGTCGATCCGTGCAAGCTGCAAGCTCGCTCCAGTACTCGTTGACCACCCCTGTGGGCAACCGAGATTCGGGCTCCCATGAATTATGTTCAAATCCACAACCGGCCCAATGAACGAGGTACTCCCTGACAACGCGCGACCGAAGAGTACGCTCTCGGTGCTGGAGTAGGCGAAAGGACCTCGTATTGGCCGTCGGCAGCCAGGACTGTTGGCGGTGGCTGAACGGTTCCTTCTGCCGAGTATGAAGCCAACAGGCTCACATGAAACACGTCATGTATCTTCATACTCGGTGGAAGTAGCAATCGGTATGCCACTGGCCCGATGCGTGCCACAATGGGAAACGACCCAATCCACTTCGGTAAAAGTTTTCTTACCCCTCGCGACTTCAGCCGAAGGTTTTTAGTGCTAAGCAGCACTTTGTCACCGATTTCAAACGAGACCTCTCGGCGACCTCTGTCGGCATATGCCTTTTGTCGTTGCCGAGCTGCTTGAAGGTGACCCTTCGCCTCCTGTAACAAGGAGTCGATGCGCTCGGCAAAGGCTTGAGCGGAAGGAACCTGCCCTCCTGTAATCCCACTCTTTACCAATGAAGAGGGTACCACTGGATGCCGACCACTGTTCAACACGAACGGTGTGAACTGTGTGGACTCGTTCACCGAGTTGTTCACCGCAAACTCTGCCGGTGCTAGGAATTTGTCCCAATTATGCATGGCAGGGTCCACGTACATGCGGAGCATCTGCTCCAGAGTACGATTCATGCGCTCTGTTTGTCCGTCAGTTTGAGGGTGATATGCTCTCGATATTGCGACTCACTGCCGAAGTACTCGTGCATCTTTTGTCAGAACTTACTAGCAAATTTTCGATCTCGATCGGAGATAATGCGCAACGGCAAGCCGTGGTAATTTACGACACCCTCAAAGAAGAGACAAGCAGTCTCCTCTGCGTTCACGTCAGTGGTTGTAGGAATGAAGTGTGTCATCTTCGTCAAAAGATCCACAACCACTAGTATTGCATCATGGCCACGGGCCGTGTCCGGAAGACCAGTAATGAAGTCCATGTTGACGCACTCCCATGGAGTTCTAGGAATGGGAAGCTGCTGGAGGAGTCTCGCAGGCTTCTTGTTAATAGCCTTATTGCGAAGACATGGGTCGCATGTCATGCAATACTTACGGACATCGACACTCCACCCTGGCCACCAATAGTGGTCCGAGAGTGCCTGTCCGGTCTTTTGGGGTCCCACGTGACTTGCGACCGGCGGGTCGTGGAACTGGGAGATAACCTTTGCTCGAAGGTCTCCCGAGTTTGGCACAACCACTTGTTCTGCGTGCCAGAAGATTCCTCCGGCCTCCACCAAGCCGTACTTGTCCAGATTTCAAGAGTCTTGAAACCAAGAATCCACACAGTATCCCATCCGGATCCTGTTTACAAAACCGTTGTAATGGATAATCTATCGTGGTGGTTGCCAGAGGTGCAGGGGGATCTGGTGGTTGTACGGTTGCTGTTGCAATGGCCATGAAACACCCACTGACCTCGGTGGTTGCTTTAATTTCCACAGGCTGTTGGCTAAGTGGATCGGCCACATTGATGCGTCCTGGCCGATATTCCCATGTGAACGAGAATCGACTCAGGTATTCGCTCCAACGCGCCTGTCGTCTTGACAGGTTCGGTTGTGTTTGGAAAAACACCAATGGATTATGGTCAGTCACGACCGTCACACCCCCTTCAGCACCTTGGAGGTAACAACGCCACATCTTGAAAGCGTGTACTACCGCAAGGAGCTCTTGATCACCAGTCGTGTACCGTGTTTCCGCGGGGATGAGCTTTCGGCTCTCATACACAACTGGGTGACCGTTGTGCATGAGGACGGCTCCAAGTCCTACTACCGACGCATCACATCGAACCTCCCACGGTTGCGATGCATCCGGAAGAGCTAGGACGGGCGCTGTGGACTTTTCTCAAAGTCAAAGAAGCTCTTTGACTTTGAGAAAAGCGTTCTCGCAATCAGATGTCCATTCCCAACGCACGTCTTTTCGCGTGAGCCTGGTTAGTGGTGCTACCAGTGTCGAATACCGTTGCATAAACCGTCGAAAGTAGTTTGCAAGGCCGAGGAAAGACCGAATCTGCCCAACATTTTTGGGCCGTGGCCAATCCACACGGCTTGGAATTTTTGTGGGTCAACACGGATGCCGTCCTTGCCGACGATGTGTCCGAGGTATTCGAGCTTATCTTGTGCAAACTTGCACTTGCTCACTTTCGCATAGAACTTCTGTTCCTGAAGGATTGTGAGAGCTTCGCGCAGATGTTCTATGTGCTCTTCCATGGATTTGGAGAAAACCAGGATGTCATCCAGGTAAACCAAGACAAACTGGCCGAGTTGCTTGGCGAACGTTCAGTTCATTTCTCCTCGAAAGGTTGCCAGGGCATTTATAAGCCCGAAGCATAACACTCAGAACTGATAGTGTCCCATGTGCGTTCGAAACGCGGTTTTGGGCACATCCTCTTCCGTGATGCGGATTTGATGGTACCCTTGAGACAAATCCAAGGATGAAAATACTTTTGCGCCTTGGAGTTGGTCAAAAAGGTCCTCAATCCGCGGTAAGGGGAATCGATTTTTCACCGTCAGCTTGTTCAACGCCCGGTAATCCACGCACATGCGTAAACCACCGTCCTTTTTGTTCACAAAAAGGATCGGCGCACCGTACGGCGAGCTACTTGGCTCGATCCATCCTTTTGCAAGGTACTCTTTGATTTGGCGTTCGTCCTCTCGCCTTTCTACTGGACTAAGGCGATACATGGGTCTGAACGGAGGAGTCGCCTCCGGTTGCAGCGGAATCGTGTGGCCCATGTGTCTTTCTGGTGGAAGCCCAGCCGATGGGTCTTGGAATACATCCGAGAACTCCGCCAATAGAGATATGATCTCTTGTGGCGTGTCTTCCGTGACGTCGTCCTCCACTTTCTGCAGCTGAGCCTATCGACAACCTTGTCGAATACGTCTCTTGACCTGCATTGCAGACAAGCTGGCATGGACTTTGAGTCGGGTCGGTGAAAATTCCGTACTCGGAATCAACGTAAAGCGGCGTTGTCCTTTTTTGAGGATCAAACGCTTTGATTCAAAGCACATTAGAGCCTTGTTGTCACGGAGCCAGGGATCGCCTAGCACCACGTCAAACGGGTCAAGAAGGTTGATTACCTTCAATATGACACTCTGTGTGTACCCTTGAATACAAATTTTTGCTTTACAAGTACCGATTACGGGTACCGTACGGTTGTCACCGACAACAACTGCGCCATTCGATGGCTCGTACTTCAGGCCAACCTGACGGGTAAAGCCAAGGCTAACAAAAGAGTCGTCCCCTCCCGTGTCAGCAAGTACGTTCATGGGAGAACCAGCCAGGTGTCCTTTGAACTGCATCGTCATGTTGCCTCCACTCTTCCGAGTGAACAGACTCGACGATGGTAAGCCGAGTTTATGATAAACACGGAATCTGTACGACGGGCAACGCAACTCCCATGATTCACCCACTCGAGTCCACATCTTGTGGGCACGTGTGAATTTGGCCAGCACCTTCCAGTCTTTAAATTTCACTGGGTCGAAATCGTGGACTAAAGGTACTGCGAATGTGATTGAGCTCATCGCTTTGAGGGTGTTTGCTTCAATCACTGCGTTACACAATTCTTGCACAGTGGTTGGTGCCGCCACCACTAAGCAGGTTCGGTCATGCATCTCATCTGGTGATGCAATGTTTAGTGGGCAATGTCGATCAGCAAGTGCAGAATGAGGTTCCACGGGAGGGGAGAAGACAACAGAGAAATTTGAACTCGTCAAAAACTCAAATTGTTTAACATCCTCGTCAGAAAACATGAACTCACACTCGTGATCCAGTTTTACCCCTGAGTGGTCCCCACTGAGGTCACTCAGGGGTGGGGAAAAACCGCCCCACGGCCCTGTCCGTTACCACGGCCGGGCCCATTGCCGCGACCGCGACCCTGTCCGCGACCTTGTCCGCGGCCTCCTCCTGCACCATCCCCACGAGGTGCTGCTGCTGCAGCTAGAGCTGCGGCCTCTTGACCACCAGCAGCCTCAGGGCACTGAGCCCTAAAGTGGCCCGGCTGCATGCAGTTGTGGCAGAGCCCTTTGCGGAAGGCTGCGTTGCGACGCTCACGCGTCGCCTGCAGCTCGTCATTCTCGCGGCTGCGCTTGTTGTTGGGACCCTTGTGTCCACCAGCCTTCTTGGCTGGAGGGTTTGTAGGCTGCTTGCCCTTGGCCCCGCCTCGCTGTCCGGCTGACCCACCAGCCCCTACAGCGTCCACGCGCATGTCGCGCCCCTGATGTGCACGCGCGTTCGGCCGTGCATCAGAGTAGTGTTTCGGGTTCGCCGAATACACTTCGCTCATGTAGTCGCGCAACACCCTCCAGCTTGTCCAAGCTTGGCCAGTGGCTGTCGTGGTGGTCTTGTCCTTCAGCTTCTCGCTAGTGAGACCATCACGCAAGTACTCCAGCAGCATGCACTCCGGGTACTTGAATGTCTGAGTTCCATCGCCCTCGGTGAAGCTTTTGGCTTCCTCCACGAGTGCGGTGAACTCGCTCAAGTAGGATTTGAGCGAGTTGCCCACCTGCCTGAAGTCCTTGATCTTGTGGAAGGCGCGCTGCGCCTCCTCACGTTGGGTGTACTTCTTACGCATGATCACGCAGAAAGTCTCCCACGGCATGGGCTGCCACTCGAGGTGCGGCTGCTGTGCAGTCCACTCCTTGACCACGTACTTGAAGAGTTTGTCTTCAAGCCGCATCGTGGCAAGGTTGCCCCACTGGCTGAGTGGAGTCTTGTGGACACGTAGAACGTGCTCCATGCGTTTCAGCCAGTCGGTCAACTTCACGCCCTTCCGGAAGATCTCCATACTGTGGAGGAAGGACGTGTTCATGACCGACCCCGAAGTCGTCGAGGTAGGCAAGTCGTCGCTGCCACCGGCAGTGGCATCTGTAGCTGCGGCACGCTGCGCTTGCTGCTGCATCCGCACCTGGGTCACGCTCTGCAACGCCTTGTCGAGGTCGTTGCATCGGCGGCTTGCCTCATGGGCGGCCAGGCGCTGCAGCTGGCGATCACGGTCAAGGTCCGTGATGCTCTGCCCGACGTGGNCGGAAGATCTCCACACTGTGGAGGAAGGACGTGTTCATGACCGACCCCGAAGTCGTCGAGGTAGGCAAGTCGTCGCTGCCACCGGCAGTGGCATCTGTAGCTGCGGCACGCTGCGCTTGCTGCTGCATCCGCACCTGGGTCACGCTCTGCAACGCCTTGTCGAGGTCGTTGCATCGGCGGCTTGCCTCATGGGCGGCCAGGCGCTGCAGCTGGCGATCACGGTCAAGGTCTGTGATGCTCTGCCCCACGTGGGCCATTAGGTTGGCGAACGCGAACTTGAGCTCTGATGTCGTCAGAGCATCGGCGATAACCTCCAGGGCCTCGCGTTGTCCGTGCACCCTTACCCACTACAAGAGGGTACGGTTCGTGTACACGCCTCCAAGGAGTCCCACCTTTCGGAGGAGACTATCCTCAGTGACGATGCTCGAGTGGGCGCTGCCTTGCCCCATTGCGGCCGCATCGTAGGAAGGAGGGTCCGCCCCCATTCCTCCGAGTGGTGCCGTATCTCCACCACCGGTGGTGATCTTGAGTCGGCCTGCACCCTCGGCAGCAAACTCCGCGAGTCTACGACGGTCATCGCGAATTGCCTTCGCGGCGACGTCGTCCGGCTCGTTCTCGCAGGAACTTCCCGTGTGGCTGCTTTCAACGCCCTTGCTGCTCTCGGCAGTCTCGCTGCCGTCGGCAGCTCTAGGCGATGCAATGGGCGTCTTGCCCTTCTCGAGCAATCGGCTCGAGTTTGTCGCACGACGATGGTGATGGTCACGATCCTCGTCGCCTTCGCCATCGTCAACGTCGTGCCCTTCGTCGGGATATCCCTCCGGGAGATCCTCCTCCATGGCATCGTCCGTCGCGTGGGGGTCGCCCACGTGCACGTCGACGTGCTCGTCAAGCACCCTTTTTACCTTCGCACGCTGCTCGGTATCGCCGAGGTTGGCGTCGGTTGCCTTTGGCGGTAGGGTTGCCCTTGGCGGTACGGTTGCCTTTGGGTTGGCAACTGTACTCGCGGCGGTGGCTCCCAAAACTTGGAGTCCGCCGAGAGCTCGTGGTGAGGCCGTCACCACCTTGCCCTTGTTGGTCCTAGACGGTCCGGCGCTTGCCATCTCGTCGCTCGTGCAACTAGCACGTGAAGACCGTTGTGAGGATCACCCCACTACTTTATGGAGGAATTGCCTCCTAAAGTCACGCTCTCACGATCGGTGAGGCAATTTCAATTTATATCTCTATTTTCCTAGGCTGCCGCGTCGGCACAAGGTCTTGGGTTTAGAAACTAGTCCTCCTAGGCCGTGACTCACGGCACTTGGTAGCAACTAGGATCTAGGAAAACAGAAAATCAAAATACAAGGGAGTAACAAGAATTGTGAGTAAGAAGAGAAGCAAGTACAAGGTCTAGAACAAAACACTACTTTTCTTCTTGTCTTCTTGTCTTCTTGTCTTCCTTGGCCTCCTCTTGAGTCTTCTTTGCGCGTCTTGTGCCCCTTGGCGGCGTCCTCCTTGAGCCAACGTCGTTGGAGGAGCCGCCAAAAATCCCCAAGGTGGCACCCTCCTTCTTTTTAGGGTGCTCTCAGGTCGTGAGAGTCCCTAAGCTTGGGGAGGGGCGCTGTCCCAATTTTTTGTGAAGGGGTTTTGAAGGAACCTTGAAGATGGAGAGGATTTTGTGGTTTTTGAGGGTGGGGACTCCCCACCCCGCCCAACAGAAATCTTCCTAGCCCTCTGGAAGTGAGGAAACGCTGGAAGGAAGAGTCTCCACAAAGTAGAGCTTATTTCAAGCTCTCTAACATAATTTATGGCGCTTCAATCCGTGAAGTGTGGATGTCGTAGTCCGTTCTGGCGTTTTTACTGCTGCTTGCAGCTGCCGGCGGCGTTTTATCTATGTCGTAGCCGCGGTTTCCGTCGAACCCTTGGTCGTGAGGGTCGTTTGGCTCTGAGAACCACTGTAACGTGCTGAGTCTCCAGCTCCTGCTCTGAAGTCGTCGTCGGAGTTCGCAGAATGGCGTTCTCAGTCCGCGTCAGGGGCTTACCCCCTTCGCAAGACTGAGGGGCAATCGTCATCAACGACACAGAGCAGGGAGACTCAAATATTTCGAGTCTCTGGAGGCCCACTTCCGTTTTTAACCAAACCCCTGGTTTTCGGACCCAAACCGGGTGTTTTTACCTCGAACTCGTGTATTCGCACGAGTTGTTTCGTTCGTTTAATGTCGAAGTTCGTCGTAAACGAACTTCGATTCACATTTTTGTCGTTCTGGCGCGAAATCGTCACGTGCGAGGCACGCTTGCAATTTCGCGCCAGTTGTTTTGACCTCACCCTCGCTCCCCCTATCCCTCGCCCTCTCTTGCTCGTTTGCAAGGAGGGCGAGGGGGGGCGAGGGCACGAGGCCACGAGGCCTCGCCCTCGAGGCCCTCGTGGCCTCTCAGCTGCCGATCGGGCTGAGGCCGCAATCGGCGGCTGGTGGCTGGCCGGCCGGTGGCCGGCCGGTCACTTGGCCGGCCGCCGGCCGTCCAGCCGGCCGGCAGCGAGCTGACCGGCGGCCAGCGAAGTGCTGGCCGCCGGCCAGCCCTCGCTGACGCAAGGGGTGGTGCGCAACCACCCCTCGCTTCAGCGAGGTGGGAGGGCCGAACCGGCCCTCCCGCTACAAAGAAATAAGCGACACAAGGGTGAAGGGGGATGTGGGCATCCGGGGGGAATGTATCGCCACTATAAAGCGAGAGCTTGAACTTAGCTTCGAAAGGCTTCGGCGAGCTCGGAAAATTTTGCGTTGTAAAACTCAATGACGGAGTGGTCTTTTCCTTGCCTGAGTCGTCATGCCTCGCCATGCCTTTTGAAGCTACGTTTATGTTTCTTTTGAAAATTATGATTCATTTATTATTTTTAATTATTTATGTATTCCGTTAGAGCGAACGGTGGAAACTTCGTGACCGTATTTTCTGTTGAGATGGTCGTTTGGATTCGATTTCCACTATTTCCTTCACACGTTTGCGTCAAACTGGATGTGACCTCATGGTGTCGGTCGCAAAACAGTGTCTAAAAGACTGTTGCAATCAGGTAATGATTGCGACAGTCTTTCTTGACCGTAAATTTTAGGTTCTGTTTTCCAAAAGCTTGTTGTGTCACATTCCTCCCCCTTTAGCTACAAATCGTTCTCGATTCGGTTTTCTCTAAATTGTAAATAATCTTAGGGCATGCAGGCCCATGCAAAAACGAACATGAGCTCTGTGTGTGAGTACGATGCAAGACGTCAAGAATTTGGCTAAGTCTGGAACGCTAAATATAAAGAACAAGGAGAGATTACAAATGAGCCCCTAGCGGGCTTAAGTTGGGGCGCCGGCAGCTAGCCGCACCGGGACCCGTCACCCCCGCTGAGCCCAAACGAGTCAGCGGGGAGAACACACTGCGTACACCATGATAACAATAACGGTGGTCTTCTCGAGGCACCGGAACAGCTCTCCGAGTACCCGGGTCTCGACCACGGAGAAAACAGGAACAGTGCCTGAAAAACTTAGAATCAGCGTCCAGACATCACACACGGCTTTCCGAACATCGGAAGCCCCACAACAGCCATCGGGTCTCCTCGTCGCACCGATGTAGTCCACCAGGTGCGCGGGTCTCAACCCACCGAGAAAACTCTCCTAGCTCCCGACAAGCCCACAGGGCTACCGGAACGCATCGACCGCGTCTCGCCGGCGCTATCGTAGGTCCTGGAGAAGTCTCGGTGCAGTCCGGAGGCCCATCGTGTCGTCACGCCCTCCTCTGCCATATACACCGAATGTGGGTATATCAGTAAACTAGCAGTGTCGGTCGTGACGGGTGGAAGCCACACAAACCAATACTCCCCCTGGCTGTCATAGCCGTCCGCGCCAGAACGAATGAACGAAGGCATGGAACAACAATGTGTGGCAAGCCATAATATGCATGAGTCAACTCACACACACACACACACACACACACACACACACACACACACACTCATCTGCTATCCATCTAGGATCTCCCTGGACACTGGCACAGCCCACCAGGTGTGTGGGTCTAGACCATGAGAGGAGTGATGCACACGCACATAAACTAGTGTAATGCACATACACATGTCATGCACATGTCAGAGGACAAGATGGTCTCCTTGTGACACTGGCGGTACCAGGGCCCGGGTCTCGACGCTGCGAGCAATCCAACACAATAACATCATCATCCAAACATAGGATCAAGGGAGGATCTCCTCGTAACACGGGTGCAACGCACCACGTGTCCGGGTCTCGACCAACACCTCGCATGCACATGCCTCACACAGTATAGCCACACACTAAGACACACAATCACATGGTCTCCTCGTGACACTGGTACAATGCACCAAGTGTCCGGGTCTCGACCAACTGTGTGCTACCATCTATATGTAGCTGTGCAGGTGCGTAGCATGAGCCACATGCGGGATGCTGTAGATGCTCATAACAGAGCATGGACCTCGCCATGCATCTCCCATGGCATCGCGTCAGGTCGAGGTCCACACAACACTCCCCCTGGGCAGATGAACCTGGTAGTGATGTCCTTGATGGAGATGCTGATGTCGTAGCTGAACAGATCCTGGGCGATCTGTCATGTGGTGTATCCATCATATAGAGATAGCTCCCCCTGTCACCTGCAAGTCGACTCCCTCCCTCAAAGACGAAGTGGTGTCTCCGGCTACAACTCCTCACATGAATTTGCATCACCTGGGGTATACCAGTCCTCGCGTGACTGCCAAGGGTCCCAACTCACAGTCTCTCCTGCCTTCGCACTGCCGTGACACATCTGTGTACGCCGGAGGAACCAGAACGGGCGAGCAGCACGCGTGCGTGGATGAAGTGGCGGAGCTGGCCTCCGATACGAGATAGCGTACCGTGAGTCACAAGGGTGTACTGCTAGAAGAGGAGAGCTGGAGCGACGAACCGGATCACCACTCGTGGACGAAGATGAAGATGGTGCAGGTGAGTCGGGTGGATGAAGGTGTGTGACGGCAGTAGAAGAGGAAGGAAGAGCGATGATGGGGTCAATAGGAGCCAGGATGGCGGAAGCCGAAGGTACGCTCACCTCTCCTATGGCAGTGTCTCCAACAGACGTCATAATCGGAGCTCGTACAAGATCCTCCCTGGGTATAGGTGTGCCAGATGCTGTTGGCGGAAGGCTCCTGATGGTAGCAATGATGCTGCCCTCCTCTGAGAATCGCTCACGCGCTGCCATCATCTCCCGCTGTAGCATGACTACACACTCTTGCAGATCAGCATAATCTACCTCGGACATGTCGAGGTGGCCTATGTGGACCTGGTGTAGGATAAACTCTGCCTCACTGGATGCTGCACATGCAGACTGCACAACTTGTGAGTACTGCGCCACCTGCATCTCTGCTACTGAAGACGATGGAACTGGTGCTGCTGCATCCTCCTGGGGGTCAACCAAGCTCGTAATCTGCTGAGACGCTAGAACATCAGATGCAGCAACAGGTGTCGCATCCACATCACAACTCGTGTCTCTCAGACGCGGAGTGAGCGGTCGCATGCCGAGAGAGAAGGAGAAGGAGGAGTCGTCAGAGTCCGTAGAGCATGTGGAAGCGTCGTCCGTGCAGGTACTGCCACTCTCGGCGTCGATGTGATCGGTAGCGTCACCAAGAGGTGAAACCGAGGGGGCAAAACTCAGCTCCTGCTGACGAGGTGACTCCATCTGCATGTATGGATCTGCTCCGGTGTCCTC